>JASDQU010750668.1:12363-22406 GCA_032191745.1 Picea mariana
TAAAGAATATAGAAAAGTTGGTCCGACTTACAGAACTGGAGGGTTGGGTTTCGTAAGTCCCTCAACTTGATTTCTCCTACCGTGACGCTCGCTTGTAAGAAACGAAAACCAGAGACTAACTCATATTAATTGAATGAGTTAATTGAATATTGTACAGGTATTTCCAAAAGGCTCTCTGCTTGTCTCAGACATTTCGAACGCCGTGTTGAATCTGTCGGAGAGCCAGGAAATGCAGTCCATTCGGAACAGGTGGTTCAATAAAAACAAATGCAACGGCATGTACAGTCGACTACATTCGAATCGATTGAGCCTGGAGAACTTTTGGGGACTCTTCGTACTAACAGGGTCTGTATCGTTGCTAACCAGGATATTCTACTTGTGTCGCCAGGCTTAGCGATTTATACATCGATTGCTCGCTGGATATTTTAGAGAATATCCATCTCGAAATGATCGCTGGTTACGGTGACCAGCATGAATTACGGCGCCCAATAGGAAGAAAAATGAGATTACCTGTGTGAGAATGGAGTGGGCTAACTCGGGAGCAATTTTTTTTTATTGCGAGTTAGTTTTTGGGCAGTTAATTGTGTAGTTTTAAATTTCTGGTCAATCCTTAAAGTTGATTGATTTTTTCAGCTGGGTTGATTTAAAATGGAGTAAAATTTTTGGGATAAAGTTCTGAAATGCATGGAACTTTGATCCATATCAAACTTAAGCTACTTCTAAAACTTTGGTGGGATTGCTCCATAATTATGGATCGCTTAAAAAAAAGAAGATTGCTCCATAATTATGTTACTCAGTCTGAGAATAACCATGTTGAATAGAGTTTTATTGTAATGGATAATTGTCTGTTATAATAGAATTTTGTTTGTTTATAAATTATGATTGAGTATAGTTTTTTTCATTAATTATGGTGTATCCTTGTCAATTATGGGTAATAGATAAATATGGTGGATAATGATTTTGATAATTATGGTAGATTTATTATACTTTCGCATATTTACTTATAGTTAATAGATGACTATGATTGATAATGATTATGTTACTTATAGTAGAATTTGTTGAGTATGGTTGTTTTGGTTAACTATGATTTATCATATTTAATCGTGGTTAATAGATGACCATAGTTAACTAAAGAAGAAATTTTAAGAATCAATACTTATGTTAAAAATGTAAAAACATTGGATGTTTGACCATATTTTTATAAAAATATTCAAATATATAAACATTTTATATAGCTTCTAAAAAGTTTTGATGATTTGTAAAGTAAAATAAGTTTATTCTTTATAATTTGGGCCAATTGTTTTAACAACAAAATGGAAATTTACAAATATATTTTGAAAATTAGCTAAAGGGCTAAATATAGACACTAAAATTTACCCTAGAACTATGGTGGACCATATTTTACTATAATTGATCATAATAGATAATAGTTCACCATTACTGGTATGGTCAACAATTATAATAGTGTTGACCATGTTAACTATGGTTGAACATGGTAAATGATGATTGATTATTGTTGACTATGGCTGGACATGGTTAATAATAGTCTATAATATGTTCAATTAAAGTTTTCCATCTTTGACTATAGGTAACTAACTAACATATAAATAAGTAAATAATGTGTCCCTCTTCTAATGAAGAGGATATTAGAGGAACTCAAACTAGAGTCAGTGAGTGAAAGGGAGGGTTTCCACAATTTGGCCTAGGGATTTCGTAGCACGTATTGGTTTAAAGCTTCTGCAACGTTGATGAAGATGTGGCAACACCCACACACATCTTGATTTAGTGCTTCTGTAGCATGGATTGATTTAGGAATTCCACAACATTGATAAAGACATGGAAACACCTGCGCGCAGCCCTTGCAGATGGAGTTGTATTGATTTCACCATGGCTAGGTTTTCCGAAGGAAGAATGGAACTACACCATACTCACTAAATTTCCTTTCTGGCATCCGACCTGGTTTCTCATCAGATGGTTTGTAATGGGTATTTCTTTTATGGGGATCACCACCCTACTTCTCCTATTGGATCTTCCATTGCATCAATAGTCGGATTCACATGCAGCAACAAGAAGTCAGTTTTGGATCGAATTTAGTACCTTGAAAGGTTTCTGTCGAGCATAGTTTTTTGCCTCTAATACCCAACTATACTTTGATCTCAACTTATCGACGAGAGATTTTGCAGTTTTGGTTGGTTTTGCTTTAGTCTAGTAGCATTTTGTAGTAATTTCTTCCCATTCAGATTAGTGGTTGAGATTAAGGTTCCACGATTGCTTCCTCTATTAGTGTTAACCCCAAATATGAAGCTTATTGTTTAGGATTATTTCCATTGAGATTGGGGTTTCACTGCATAAAATAAAATACTAGTGAGGGTAAGATAAAAATCCTGGCTTCCCTTCTCATAGCTTCTCTCCTCTCCTGTTATCTTTGCATTACTAGACATTGTTAATTGAAATTGGGAGTGCAACTAACAAGATGGCTTAGAGAATTACATGCCATAGCCAGGGAACACCGCTTTGACATTTTTCTTACATTACAACATAAATTTAGCAAGTGAACCATTGCTTCCCATTGTTCCATTTGAAGGATTTTCTCATACTCTCCCATCATTCTCTTAGCAAACAGTTCTTCTTTGGACTCTCATTGAAAGACTCTCTTTCTTTATTCCCTTTTCTCTTTATTTGGAATGCATCGAACACACCATGAAGAGTGGTTCTTCATAATATCTAAACAATGACATGTTGGTAATATTTTTTCACACACATGAGAAGGATCTGTCGTTGTGGGATTAGGAGATAGGCCATCTAGGGTTTTCTCAGAACTTAGGATTTATGGCCTGAATGCTTCTGGGGGTCACATTTGTTTTTTTCCACTGAGTTAGGACTTATGGAAGAGGAAATCGTTGATTATACAGATGACCATTTGGACCATCAACAGATCTGGGCTGAACCAAAAGTCATCCAAACGTCCTTAGACCCCTTGACTACTACTCGTACTGGCTTCAATTCAAAAGATGTACTAGATTTCAATAGGAGCTCTTTATGAGTGATTCTAGATTTATTTCTCACCCTAGTTCAAACAATCATACCCATTGATCCATATTATATTGAGAACAAAACGAGATACAAAAAAAACTATAGCAGATAACACAGAAATACAGTGAAACCCAACTTCTATTAGTGAATAAAATAACATAATAATGTAGAACACAATCTGGCTAGAATGGTTGTAACTTATCTTTGAAGAGAAAGAGACTTCAACTACCCTCATTTGCAGAAAGATAATACAATGGGCGCAAGAATGGCCTTTTAACATAAATAAATAACCCTAAAGGTCCAAAACCCTAACCCTAGGAGGTGAAGTGCCAAAAGGTTTGCGAGTCTAGAGGTGGTTAGTTGATGCGTTAAATTCTCGATGGTGCAACGTTTGCATGCAATTTTTGTTTGGGGCATTCAATAGCTCCTTGGAAAGATCTGAACGATAAGTAAAATTATTAGCAAGACCTGGGCATGCCATGGCAACCCTTGACCCCCAAATGGCCAAAAAACATCATTTAGGGCCTCAAAACGACCCCGGAAGTTTGAGACCCAAAAATCATAACAAAACGACAAAGGGAGAATCGTGATGAGTTAGTGGAAAAGGTGGGTGGCCACCAATATCCACCTAGATCAATCCTCCCTCCTTAGGAAGCAATGGTCCCTATTGCATCAAGTTTCCTCAGGAGGTGGGGAAACACTTGTTGAATCTAAACCTTGGTAAGCCACTTACCTTGCTAAAGTAGATGTCCCACTTTGGCAAGATGATAGATATGTATGTTCTGCTGGTGCGTGCCCTTCATCCCAATGTCCATGATTTGATCTAGTGGAGCCTATGAAATTCATTCAGGATTGATTTTTTTAGGGTCCAATTTCTTAGCCACCTTCGAGGTGTTCAATAGAGGTAGGAAATATGGTTGTAGCAGGTCCACATTAAATACTGGGTGCATGCTAAGGAAAGGAGGAATACACAATTCAAAAGAATTGTCACCCACAACCTTGGTGATGGTGTAAGGCCCATATCTGAGTGGTCTAAGCTTCCTATGGGGGCATGTGAGGTCAGTTGTTTCTACAAATGCAACCACATCTTGTCACTGACATGAAACTTGTGAGGAACCCGATGCTAGTCATGTCACTCCTTATACTTCCCATTGTCCTTCTCTAAGATATCATGAACCTGTTATTGGAGGAGTTGGATCCATTCATTGATTTTGGCTACTTTTCTGCCTCAATCTGAGTGTGGGAGCACTATGTCAGGGAATTTGGAATGGGAAGAGCTACATCAGTGGGGGCCAATGGCTAGAACCGCAAACAGATATGAAAAGGGTTGTGGCCATTAGAGCTATAAAGGGCTCTATTATAACTATGTTGAACATATGGGAGGCTCTCATCCCATGTAAGTGGATGCTTAGAGTTGTACATGCACAAGATATGCAAAATCATCCCATTGACCACCTCAGTTTGTCCATCTGTTTGGGGATGAAAGGAAGTCAATTTGGTTAACTTGGTATCCATTAGAGACCATATGATGGACCAAAATGTGTCGAGGAACAAACTATCCCTATCTGAAATGATGGTTTGTGGTATCCCAAAATGAAACCAAACATGCATAAAGAAGAGTAGAACAATGGTCTCGGCTGTGATGCTCTTTTTATAAGGTATCAAAATGGAAAACTTAGAGAACTGATTTACNNNNGGAGAGGAGTGTACAACCCCAACTTCTTGATGGATAACATAGAGATGGCACATGTAGTGCACAAACTAATGTACTGGTCAATGTATGTCGAAGCTTGGGCCAATAGAAATGCTTATGAAGTACTGGTACTATCTTCTCCACCACGAAGTGCCCTGCCACCCGAATGTAATATGCTTCCCAAATTATCTTTGTATGCTCTCTTTAAGGAACACAAATATGGATGAGATAGCACAAGAGTGCATCCTGGAGGTGGAAGTCCAAAACTTGTTTCCCGACACTAAGGGTCTGATAAGTAGCAACTAAGCTAGGGTCACCGTTGTATAATTGTGGCCACCCAGAGGTCTTGTGCCCATAAGAGTTAATAATTGTGGTGAGGGACACAACCGGGGTTCGAATGAGGTAGTCAACAACACATTCAATGTTTCACACACACCAGAAGAATCTGTTGTTGTGGGATGAGGAGCTAGGCCATCTAGGGTTTTCTTAGAACTTAGGATTTATGGCCTGAATGCTTCTAGGGGTCACATTTGTTGTTTTACTTTGAGTCAGGACTTATGGAAGAGGAAATTGTCGATTATACAGATGACCCTTTGGACCATCAACATATATGGGGTGAACCAAAGGTCATCCAAACATCCCCAAGTCCCTCTATGACTACTCGTACTGGCTTCAATTCAGAAGATGTACTAGCTTTCAATAGGAGATCTTTAGGAGTGATTATAGATTTATTTTCTCGCCCTGGTTCAAACAATCATACCCATTGATCCAGATTATATTGAGAACAAAATGAGACACAAAAAAAACTATAGAAGATAACACAGAAATACAGTGAAACCCAACTTCTATTAATGAATAAAATAATAGAATACTGCAGAACACAAACTGGCTAGAATGGTGGTAACTTATCTCTAAAGAGAAAGAGACTTCAAATACCCTCATTCGTAGAAATATAATACAATGGGCCACAAGAATGGCTCTTTAACATAAATAAATAACCCTAAAGGTATAAAACCCTAACACTAGGAGGTGAAGTGTCAAAAGGTTTGCAGGCCTGGAGGTGTTTAGTTGATGCGTTAACTTCTCGATGGTGCAATTTTTGCATACAATTTTTGTTTGGGGCATTCAATAGCTCCTTGGAAAAATCTAATCGAGAAGTAAAATTATTAACAAGGCTTGAGCATGCCATGGCAACCCCAAACCCCCAAATGGCCAAAAAATATCGTTTAGGGCCTCAAAATGACCCCGAAAGTTTAAGACCCAAAAACCATAACAAAACGACAAAGATGGAGAACCATGATGAGTTAGTGGAAAATGTGGGTGGCCACCAATATCCATCTGAATCATTCCTCCCTCCTTAGGAAGAAATTGTCCCTATTGCATCAAGTTCCCTCAGGAGATGGGGAAACACTTGCTGAATCTAAACCTTGGTAACCTACTTACCTTGCTAAAGTAGATGTCCTAGTTTGGCAAGACGATAGAGATGTATGTTCTGCTGGCGGGTGCCCTTCATCCCAATTTCCATGATTTGATCCAGTGGAGCCTATGCAATTCATTCGGGATTGATTTTCTTAGGGTCCAATTCCTTAGCCACCTTCGAGGTGTTCAATATGGTTGTAGCAGGTCCACATTAAATACTGGGTGCATGCTAAGGAAAGGAGGAATACACAATTCAAAATAATTGTCACCCACAACCTTGGTGATGGTGTAAGGCCCGTATACGAGTGGTCTAAGCTTCCTATGGGGGCATGTGAGGTGTTGTTTCTACAAATGCAACCACATCTTGTCACCGACATGAAACTTGTAAGGAACCCGATGCTAGTTATGTCACTCCGTATACTTCCCATTCACCTTCTCCAAGATATCATGAACCTGTTATTAGAGGTGTTGGATCCATTCATTGAATTTGGTTACTTTATCTGCCTCAGTCTGAGTGAGGGAGAACTATGTTAGGGAAGTTGGAATGGGAAGAGCTACATCAGTGGGGGCCAATAGCTAGAACCACAAACACATCTGAAAAGGGCTATGGCTAGTAGAGATATGGAGGGCTCTATTATAGCTATGTTGAACATATGGGAGGCTCTCTTCCCATGTAAGTGGATGCTTAGAGTTATACATGCACAATATATGCACAATCATCCCATTGATCACCTCAATTTGTACATCTGTTTGGGGATGAAAGGAAGTCAATTTGGTTAACTTGGTGTTCATTAGAGACCATATGATGGACCAAAAGTTGTTGAGGAACCTTTTATCCCTATCTGAAATGATGGTTTGTGGTATCCAAAAATGAAACCAAACATGCATAAAGAAGAGTAGAGGAGTGGTCTCGGATGTGATGCTCTTTTTATAGGGTATAAAAATGGAAAACTTAGAGAACTAGTTGACAAACACAAAAGCACAATCATGACAATGTTTGGTGGAGGGAAACCTTGATATGTAATACATGCAGGCAAACTCCCAGGGCTTGTCTTGTGCGGGGAGAGTAGTGTACAACCCCAACTTCTTGATGGATAACATATCGATGGAACATGTAGTGCACAACCTGATGTACTAGTCAACATCATGTCGAAGCTTGGGCTAATAGAAATGCTTCTAAAGTACTGCTACTATCTTCTCCACCGCGAAGTTCCCTGCCAACCGAATGTAATATGCCTCCCAAACTAGATTTTTATGCTCTCTTTCAGGAACGAAAATATGGATGAGATAACACAAGAGTGCATCCTGGATGTTGAAGTCCAAAAATTGTTTCTTGACACTAAGGGTCTGATAAGTAGCAGCTAAGTTAGAGTCACTGTTGTATAATTGTGGCCACTTAGAGATCTTGTTCCCATAGGAGTTAAGAATTGTGGTGAGGACCACAACCGGGGGTCGAATGAGGTAGTCAACAACACATTCAATGTTTCTCTTCTTGTACTTAAGATTCATGTGAATTTTTTGTTGGTATGTGGACCGTTTCTAATGGCGGTCATTCTGTAGCTTTCCTTGTGTCTACATGAATTGTATAAGCTTGCGATCAATGTGGATGATTGGTTCCTTACCTACGATGTAATTCTTCCACTGTCGACGTGATTGCACAATGGAGTAAATCTCTTTGTCATAGGTGTGATACTTGTGAACAACATCAAACAATGTTTCACTATGATAGGAAACTAGATGTCCCTTTTGTGTGAGAATGACACTGATAACATAGTCATATGAATCTATCTAGATATCGAACGACTCTTGTAGATCTGGGAATGTGAGGAATGGTGATGAATAAAGGTGGTGTTTTAGATTCTGGAATTCTTTTTGTTTTGATTCATACCAGGAAAAATTGGCTTTAGCTCCCCCCTTGTTCACTTAACTTAAGGGCCAATCTATATGAGAGAAACCCAACATGAACCTGCAGTAGAAGTTGGAAAGGCCCAATAAGTTGCAGATCTTTGTCAAATTCGTTAGGGCTGGCCAATATTGAATAAATTGGATATTGGCTGGTTCCACATGCACCCCATGTTCATCCACGATGTATCCCAAGTGTTGGATTCTATGCATGCCGAATGAGAATTTTTCTAGGTTGGAGTTTAACTTGTGTTGTTTCAGGGTGCTCAAGACTTGATGAATGTGTAGCAAGTTCTCTTCCCAATTTCGAATGAAGATAAGGATGCCATCCAAATACACCACCAAAAACGATTTTGTGAATAACTGTAAGAGATCATCCATCATCCTCGTGAATGTTGTTGGAGCATCAGTCAAGCCAAAAGGCATGGCCAACCACTCAAAGAGGCCTTCTTTAGATTTGAAGGTCATCTTCCATACATCAGTTGATTCTATTGGAACTTGGTCATAGCTCGACTTTAGATTGATCTTGCTGAAGAACTTGGAACCCTTGAGTTCATCAAAAATATCGTCAATCTTAGGGATTGGGTATCAATTATTGATAGTGATTTTATTCAGAGCTCTATCATCAATACAGAGCTTCCTCGTTGCATCGTTCTTCTGCACCAACACAATTGGGCTCCCACAAGGTAAGGAGCTTGGTCAAATGTGGCCCTTGCAGATGAGCTCATGAATTTGACGCATTATTTCCTCATTGTGCAAAAAGGATCATTTGTATATTGGACCATTGTGCAAGGGAGCACTAGGTATCAAATCAATGGGTTGCTTGACCTGACAGTGCAGAGGCACCTCTAAAGGTGAAGAAAATAGGTCTCTGTATTCCTCTACAAGGTTTTCCACTCGTTTTTCTATGTAGAGAGACCTTGTGTTGAAAGATGTGGTGGTCAGAGTAAAATTTCATTCCCCTTCTAACCCAACCATGAAGAGGACAAAATTTGCAGTCTCTGGGATCACTTTTTGGCACCGTTTTTCCGAGATCCATGAAATTGCAGTAGTTGTAACTACCTTGAGTACACTGTAGGGATGACCCCCTAGAGTGATAATGAAACTATGGGGTCAGGTGTATTGTACCCTTCAAATTGATCATGATGGAGGATGACTCAATCGCCAATATGACTCCTGTAGGCTATAGTCATCAAGGAAAAAGGGAGTCAAGAAGGTTTATTTGGTGTCAAACCCTAAAGTGACATTAAATAAAACAAATAATTGTATTTTAATGAAATTGGAGGGAAAATTAAATGAGGGTTTGATTTGGTCAAAATGGGGAAATATCTAGAAGGATTGGAGGAAGGACAAATAGAGGGGTAACCCTTCTCTTTGGCATTATGACTTGATCTTGTATTTGATGTGCTCTTAGAGCCAATTTTTTGTTATGGTTTGGGAAAACCTTTCCATTTCAATTTAGTTTTGGTGGTGAAATATCCACCCTATCTAGACAAGGAGGAGGATTCAACTGGAATCCACATTTGAGTTCAGTGTGGTATTAATTTCATCCTGGAGAGAGTTTGGAGGAATACTAGCTTGCACATGGGATTCGTGACATTTTCTGGAAAAAATTTCGATTGTAGAATCTGTAGGTGTCATGAAGGGTTTTAGAAAAATATTGAAAGGAGACACCCTCGCGAGTTGAGCTCAAGTTGTCCAGCGAGGCCCCGCTAGACATGTCGTAGTCATCCCGTGAGGACCTTTGCGATCAAGGATTGTGAAGGCACTTCAGATCGGGATTGTGAGGATTGTAGAAGAGATTGAAGGTCTGCTTGAAGAGTGAACATTACTGGAGCAGAATAGTGTAGGGCTTGGAGAGCCTTGGAGCAATGGACATCATTGATTGACATCATTCCAGGTTTTATTTGTGTTGTTTCTGTAGTAGGTTTTGTAGCTTCCTAGAAGCCATTAGATCTATGTGTTTAAGAGTATTTTGCAACTATTATTACAACCA
>JASDQU010750668.1:28351-38639 GCA_032191745.1 Picea mariana
TTTTAAGAATCAATACTTATGTTAAAGTGTAACAACATTGGATGTTTGAYCATATTTTTATAAAAATACTCAAATATATAGACCTTTTATATAGCTTCTAAAAAGTTTTGATGATTTACAAAGTAAAATAAGTTTAGTCTTTATAATTTGGGCCAATTGTTTAAAAARGAAATGTAAATTTACAAATATATTTTGAAAATTAGCCAAAGGGMTAAATATAGACCCTAAAATTTACCCTAGAACTTGACTATGGTTGACCATATTTTAYTATAATTGATCATAGTAGATAAYAGTTCACTATTCCTCGTATGGTCCCCAATTATAATCATGTTGACCATGTTAACTATGGTTGAACATGGTAAATGATGATTGATTATTGTTGACTATGACTCAACATGGTTAATGATAGTTGATTATTGTTGAACATGTTGAGTTAAAGTTTTCCATCTTTGACTATAGGTAACTAACTAACATATAAATAAGTAAATAATGTGTCCCTCTTCTGATGAAGAGGATATTAGAGGAACTCAAACTAGAGTCAGTGAGTGAAAGAGAGGGTTTACACAACTTGGCCTAGGGATTTTGTAGTTGTATTGGTTTAGAGCTTCCACAACGTTGATGAAGACGTGGAAACATCCACACACATCTTGATTTAGAGCTTCTGTAGCATGGATTGATTTAGGGATTCCAAAACATTGATAAAGACATGGAAACACCTGCGCATAGCCCTTGTAGATGGAGTTCTGTTGATTTCACCTTGGCTAGGGTTTCCGAAGGAAGAAGGGAACTACACCATACTCGCTAAGTTTCCTTTTTGGCATCCGACCTGGTTTCTCATCAAATGGTTTGTAATGGGTATCTCTTTTATGGGGATCACCACCTTACTTCTCTTTTTGGATCTTCCATTGCATCAATAGTCGGATTCACATGCAGCAACAACAAGTCATGAGAGTTTTGGGTCGAATTTCATACTTTGGAAGGTTTATGTCGAGAATAGTTTTTGCCTCTAATACCCAACTATACTTTGATCTCAACTTATCGACAAGATATTTTGGAATTTTGGTGGTGTTTTGGTTGGTTTTTCTTTAGTCTAGTAGTATTTTGCAGAAATTTCTTCCCATTCAAATTAGTAGTTGAGATTAGGGTTCCACGACTGCTTCCTCTATTAGTGTTAACCCCAAATATGAAGCTTATTGTTTAGGATTATTTCCATTGAGATTGGGGTTTCACTGCATAAAATAAAATACTAGAGAGGGTAAGATAAAAATCTTGGCTTCCCTTCTTATAAATTCTCTCCTCTCTTGTTATCTTTGCATTACCAGACATTGTTAATTGAAATTGGGAGTGAAACTAACAAGATGGATTAGAAAATTACATGCCCTAGTGAGGGAACACCACTTTGATATTTTTATTACATTACAACATAAATTTAGCAAGTGAACCAATTTCTTCCCATTGTTCCATTTGAAGGATTTTCTCATACTCTCCCATCATTCTCTTAGCAAACAATTCTTGTTTGGAATCTTTGGAGTCTCATTGAAAGACTCTCTTTCTTTATTCCCTTTTCTTGTTATTTGGAATGAATGGAACACACCATGAAGTGTGGTTCTTCATAATATCTAAACTATGACATGTTGGTAATATTTTTTCACACACACCAGAAGGATCTTTCATTGTGGGATGAGGAGCTAGGCCATCTAGGGTTTTCTTAGAACTTAGGATTTATGGCCTAAATGCTTCTGGGGGTCACATTTGTTGTTTTCCTCTGAGTCATAACTTATGGAAGAGGACATTGTTGATTATACAGATGGCCCTTTGGACCATCAACAGATCTGGGCTAAACCAAAGGTCATCCAAACGTCCCCAAACCCCTTGACGACTACTCGTATTGGATTTAATTCAGAAGATGTACTAGCTTTCAATATGAGCACTTTAGGAGTGATTCTAGATTTATTTTCTTTCCCTGGTTCAAACAATCATACCCATTGATCCATATTATATCGAGAAAAAAATGAAATACAAAAAAAAACTATAGCAGATAACACAGAAATGCAATGAAACCCAACTTCTATTAATGAATAAAATAACAGAATACTGTAGAACACAAACTGGCTAGAATGGTGGTAACTTATCTCTGAAGAGAAAGAGACTTCAACTACCCTCATTTATAGAAAGATAATACAATGGGCCACAAGAATGGACTTTTAACATAAATAAATAACCCTAAAGGTCCAAAACCCTAACCCTAGGAGGTGAAGTGCTAAAAGGTTTGTGGGCCTGGAGGTGGTTAGTTGATGCGTTAACTTCTCGATGGTGCAACTTTTGCATACAATTTTTGTTTGGGGCATTTAATAGCTCCTTGGAAAGATCTAATCGAGAAGTAAAATTATTAGCAAGGCTTGGGCATGCCATGGAAATCCCAGACCCCCAAATGGCCAAAAAACATCGTTTAGGGCCTCAAATCGACCCTGAAAGTTTAAGACCTAAAAACCATAACAAAACGACAAAGATGGGGAACCATGATGAGTTAGTGGAAAAGGTGGGTGGCCACCAATATCCACCTGGATTGGTCTTCCCCTCCTTAAGAAGCAATGATCCCTATTGCATCAAGTTCCCTCAGGAGATGGGGAAACTCTTGTTGAATCTAAACCTTGGTAAGCCACTTACCTTGCTAAAGTAGATGTCCCACTTTGGCAAGATGATAGAGATGTATGTTCTGCTAGTGGGTGCCCTTCATCCCAATGTCCATTATTTGATCCAGTGGAGCATATGCAATTCATTCAGGATTGATTTTTTTAGGGTCCAATTCCTTAGCCACCTTCGAGGTGTTCAATAGAGGTGGGAAACATGGTTGTAGTAGGTCCACATTAAGTACTGGGTGCATGCTAATGGAAGGAGGAACACACAATTCAAAAGAATTGTCACCCAAAACCTTGGTGATGGTGGGCCCATATTTGAGTGGTCTAAGATTCCTATGGGGGCCTTTGAGGTGTTGTTTCTACAAATGCAACCACATCTTGTCATCGACATGAAACTTGTGAGGAACTTGATGCTAGTGATGTCACTCCTTATACTTTCCATTGGCCTTTTCCAAGATATCATGAACATGTTATTGGAGGTACTGGATCCGTTCATTGAATTTGGTTACTTTTTCTGCCTCATTTTGAGTGTGGGAGAACTATGTCAGGGAAGCTAGAATGGGCATAGCTACATCATTCGGGGCTAATGGATAGAACCACAAACACATCTGAAATGGGTTGTGGCTAGTAGATCTATAAAGGGATCTATTATAGCTATGTTGAAAATATGGGAGGATCTCATCTTATGTAAGTGGATGCTTAGAGTTGTACATGCACAAGATATGCACAATCATCCCATTGACCACCTCAGTTTTTTCATCTGTTTGGGGATGAAAGGAAGTCAATTTGGTTAACTTGGTGTCTATTAGAGACCATATGATGGCCCAAAAGGTGTCGAGGAACCTATTATCCCTATCTGAAATGATGGTTTGTGGTATCCAAAAATGAAACCATACATGCATAAATAACAGTAGAGCAGTGGTCTCAGTTGTGATGCTATTTTTATAGGGTATAAAAATGTAAAAATTAGAGAACCCGTTGAAAAACACAAAATCACAATCATGACAATGTTTGGTGGAGGGAAACCTTGATATGTAATCCATGGAGACAAACTCCCAGGGCGTGTCTTGTGCAAAGAGATGAGTGTACAACCCCAAATTCTTGACGGATAACATAGCGATGGCACATGTAGTGCACAACCTGATGTACTGGTCAACGCCATGTCAAGGCTTGGGCCAGTAGAGATTCTTCTGAAGTACTGCTACTGTCTTCTCCACCACGAAAGGCTCTGCCACCCGAATGTAATATGCCTCCCAAATTAGCTTTGTATTCTCTCTTTAAGGAACACAAATATGGACGAGATAACAAAAAAGTGCATCCTGGAGGTGGAAGTCCAACACTTATTTCCCGACACTATATATTACTGTATTACATCTTGAGTTGGAAGTGCATCTTGCATCATGTATTACTGTATATCTGTGTTTGTGGTTGCATCTCTGATACATTTCTGTTATATTATTGAATATCTGTGATATCTCTGTGCATTTCTTTATTATATCTCCGATCTCATTTTGTGCCGAAAATAATCCGGATCAGTGGTATCAGAGCAGGCTGTTCTTGGTTGTTTTTTTCAGTGCATGTCCCCAACGAGGTCTGAATATATCAATTTAGGTCTCAAGCTTGTATCTCTTGAAGACAATCGCTCTCGCACACCCAAGAAACCCTCAATGGAGGAAGAAAATAAAAACGACGGAGTAGACGATCCTATCAGTTTGTTGCTTGAGCAAGCTCTCACGCAACAAAGGGACAAAATGATGGAGAATTTTTCCCACATCCTTCAATGCCTACCGATAGCAACATGTACATCTTCATCAAGCGGCCACTTTGGAGGCACCTCGCCTTTCAAGGTACAAGTTAATTTTGGTATTCCTATATTTGAAGGACAGATAGATGCAGAAGCCCTAGACAAATGGTTAAATATGCTAGAAGGTTATTTCTCTGTTCACAAATTTTCCGACAAAGAAAAGATCACCTTCGCACTCCTTAAAGCTCCCCCCATGTCAAACATTGGTGGGAAAATTATTGGGAGCAGAGTTCCACAGAGGAGTCTGAAATATATGGGGCCTATCCCACTTGGGTTTTTTTGTGTGGATGGGGTAAAGGAACAATATTACCCTATTGGAAACTATGAAGACCAGTACATGAGATGGACCACACTGTGGCAAGAGAGGGGCCATGCAGTTCAGATTTCACCAATACCTTCCATACCTTGCGCAACAAGCTGGGTATCAAAGACTCCGAACGAAATTTGGTTCTGAAATACCATGGGGCTCTACATAGATACATCCAAACTGAAATGGATTTTCTGGACATATCATCACTCGGTGCTGCCTATCAATATGCTGTTAAAATCGAGTAGAAATTTAAGCACCAGAACAAATGATATTTTGGTTCTGCAAATCCATAACAACCAAAGTATGACAAAGATGTCCCTAACAAACAGTCTCCCAAAAACCAGTCCAAGCCACATGAAAAGAAGGGTCACAGGAAGACAAAGAAGGACACTAGAAAATGGTGTGATTTCCACAAAAGCCCCTAGCATAACACCGATGAATGTCTCTCAAAATAGTCATTGGTGGTCGAGATCAAAGACAAGGAGCCAAAACCTGATTCAGAATCTGATTCTGAAAATACTGGTAAAGGACAGATCATTGACGCAGACCCCACTGCTATTGTCGCGACCACAACAATTCAACCAGAAGAACCAACAGATCCTGAAGAGGGGGAGTGCCTTTTTCATTCACAGATGTGGGTGAAGGGGACTCTGATACATTTTATTGTTGATAACAGAAGCCATAAGAAACTCATTTTAGCAGAGGTCATCAAAAAGTTGGGATTGTCGACAACACCACACCCACAGCCATACACCATCGATTGGCTTCGCTAAGGATGAGATCTTCGTGTCAGCCAGCAAGGTCGATTGTCATATGGCATCCAACCCTTCAAGGATGAGGTATTATGTGATGTTGCCCCACTAGATGTTTGTGATGTTCTCTTGGGCCAACCATATATGTGGAAGCACCACATTGTTTATGAGTCTCGACCCCGCAGTGTCATTGTTTCTCTAGGGGGTCATCTCTACAGAATACCAGAGGTATTTTCGACTACTGTTCCACCTAAAAAGTGCCGCAAGGTAGTATCTCATACTGCAAAATTCAGCTTCTTCACAATCTGTTCAAAATGGGAACAAAAGGACACTGCAACCACTACAGCTTCGCCCCAAGCACCTTCTATCCAACATAAGTAGGTCGAAAAGGTTGCAGAAAAGAGAAAAGATTCATTCTTCACATTGTCCTCTCATGTAGCCCGACTTGTTGAATAGCCTCAGCCTCAACAGGTTTGTGACAGACTTCCACAAACTGAGCAACGCGACGTCTCCAGAAAGGCAAGCAACTCACCAAGATGCATATTCAGCAAACGATTTTCCCTCTCCCCCGGAAACTCAATGCAATGGATCCCATTGCTTCCTAATGAGGGAATATTTATCTAGGTGGATATTGGTGGCCACCCACCTTTTCTAACTGGCTCAAAACAATTTTCTGGCAAATTTGGCAATTTACTATTTTTAGCAGTTTTTAACTTCCGGGGCCATTTTGAGGGCCCAAATGAACGTTTTTTGAGATCGAAGTTCTCAATGTTAGCCAAAGGCATGATTGAACCCCCAAAATGAATATCCTTGACGATGCCTTTCCAACAAGCTATCATACGCCTAAAACGGAGATCGTATGCAAAAGTTACGACCCTGAGAAGTTGATGTACTAACTTACCCAAACGGGGCCCACATGACTTTTGGCACTTCATCTCCTAGGGTTAGGTTTTTGGATGTCTAGGAATTTTGGAATTCCTGTTTATTGTAAAAAGGCCTTCAAAGCCTCATTGTAATGATCTTCTTGCGAATGTGAGTAGCTGTCACATCTCTTCTTAGAGATAAGCTGCCACCATTCTAGCGAGTCTTTCACTCTGTATTTTTTACAGTCTCTGTACATTTCTTTCATTAATAGAAATCATGTACTACTGTATATTTGTGTTTGTGGTTGCATCTTTGATACATTTATGTTATTGTTATAAGAAAAATCTGTCCGTAGGGACAGATCTGACCTATCCGGCTGTGAAGTCGGTTACAACCTCTTTGATAGCTCGGCACGAGGCATAGACTACCCGCACCTCAGGTGGTCCTTCGCCTGAGGTGGTAAAGAAGGGGAAAAATAAAGGTGAAAGACTTGCAAGAAGTCGTTCTCAGGACCACCCACCCTGGGTGTTATCCTTCCTTAGCTTCCTGGATGGCCAAAATGGCCTGGGGGATGAAAATTATGGACAATGGGATGAAAATGAGCTCGCTGATTTTTAGGGCAGAAAACTAAATAAAGCAGATAACGAGCTATTCACTTCCTTAAAGCGTTGAAAAACTATCCCATAATGGGTCGCTGGGATAAACCGGTATCCTGGGTAATTAACCAATGAATGCCTTGAGTAAAAGGGTGTGGAACAAGGGTGAAAAGGGGGCTTAAAAGCTACAACCAATTATTTTTAAATGGCTATAAATTGTGAACAAAAAGCTGTTCAAAGCTTTCAAGGCAGGGAAAGAAGCCCAGAATGGCTTGATACCCCCTGGGGTGACTCGAGAAGTGATCCCAGAAGGTTGTTAAATCAAAAGTGTGTTGTAAAAGTGGATGAACAACCTTGCAACAAGATTTTAAAGCTATGATATAAGGGAAATTATTCGCAACTTCAAATTTGGTTTGTGAGTGAAAAGGTGGATTGACAAAAGGTTGACTTTAAAAGTATTTTATTTGTCAATTTTTGTTTTTAACACATGCCTTGGCCACCACACTGTTTTGAAGGTTATCCTGATCAGGAAAACACATCCCGGAACTGTGCCAGCCAGTATAAGAAGAGTAGTCCTAGTAGACCATGGTGGTTAGGTTGAAGAGTGCCCCATGCAGTTCAAAGAAAAAGGGATTAGCCACTTTTCGTCACTAGCCCTTTCGGGCTCTTAAAGCTGCTTGGATGGAAGAAGGATACCTGTGAAAAGGAAGAGGCTCAGGACCCCCCTAAAGAGGGTTTTTGCTGAGCTTACCCAAGTNCGAGGGGCTCCTGATGAAGACTCCCTGGCTTTGACTCTTAATCCTCTATGAAATTGAAATTGCATAAAATGAAATACCAGGCCATCCACGTGGCGAGGTCACATCTTGCTTTCACAATCATGCTTCCTGGTTACTGAATTTGGAATCTATTTAAAACTATATACATAAAACAAGTAAATAGATAGGTGACATATATGTCACGGCTAGATAATATGTATATGTAAATATCTAAGTAATATAAGTTTTTTGTTTTATGTGTATGGGGCAGACCCCTGAATTGTTTTCAAGTTTTTGTGCGGTGTTTTGCATGTATTTAGCTTGCTGATTTTGCATGGCCCCTTTTTGGGGCAGCCACCTATAGATTAGTGAGTGAAAAGTGATACAATGAAAATATAACAAGATTAGATAATTACAACATGACAATTACACCATTCAACCCAAAGGAATGGGTTGAGGCTCTTTGCGAACGACAAAGATGCCATATGCATGAAAGCCCCAACTAACTCCTTGTATGGGGATTGGAAATTTAGTGTTTGAAATATAAAAGGTGTGATGGTTATCTACACAAATATTAACCAGATTTTTAACATGAATTCACAAATGAACCATTCAAACTACCTACACAAGTCAAACATATAAACATTGGTATATGTATTAGAAATTTTTGAAGTGAGTGCAAGTGATAATTTAAAGTGTATATGAGAGTGATTGGATAGGATTTACCGATCAAAATGTGTGTTTTTCTTCGCTGCCCTGCTGGCCCCTTTGCCTCAAATAGGTCTCTAGGTGGTCCCCAACCGCTTAAGAGAAGCAGAGTGGGTGATCGGTTGTATCCTTGCAGGAAAACAACGAAATTTTAGTATTTATGTATGGAAAAAATGAAATAAACATAACAGGAAATTACACATAAGAAATATATAACAGCCAACTAAGATGGCTGTCCCGTGGGGGGAAATTGACCAAAATGATTGATTTTCCTATTTGGGACAACAAGGTTAATGGTAAGAAAACATAACAGAAATATACATGAATGAAAAGATAAAGAAAACAAGTATGGATAGCCGGCTAAGAGGTCTATTTAAGGGTTCTCCTAAGGGGCCCTAGGACTCCCAACCACTAGCTAAGGCTGAAAACAATTGAATACTTCAGAAAATCTGCACTAAAACACATTAAACAAATTAAACCAAGTTGTTAGAAGATGAAAGTAAGCAAGTTAAACCCAATGAAGCAACAACAAACACCTAGCTAACCAATCCCTCCTGGAGATAGCTAACATAACAAGCATTTACCCCTACCCCTCAACCCTTAACCAACAAATGACACATCCAACAAGTAAAATTCAACAAGTATCACACACACAAAGAGTCTTATAAATTTCAGCAGAGCTTTGTTACTATATTCATCCTCCTTCTTACAATGCACACCCTCTTATTTATAAAAGAGAGGTGAAGGCTTAGGGTTAGGTCACAAGACACTTGTCCCTTTTGGAAAAGTGACAAGTGGACCAACCCTAAAGTATTTTTGTCTTTTTACAAAAAGTAACATTATCCTAAAGGCATCTTATCCAAAAAAAAATCTTTATCCTAAAAGGGAACCTTATCCAAAAAGGGGATCAAATCAGATTTGACTTGACCCTTCAATTACATAGTAATTACCTGCCAAAAATAAATCATGTGAGAGTTCATATTACAAAAAGTCATTTTCCATAAAATGACAAAGCTTGATATGCCACATCACCACTTGCCTTGGGATTTATGCCATCCCAAAGGCTCTTTGATTACTGCCACGTTTTGCAGCTATAGGTGATGTTTTTTAGGATAGTATCCGACCATCCATGGCTCCCGGATTCACCGGAATGAAGCCCCAAGGTGTGGGGAATTTCTGAGTTGCTTTGGAGGGCAAGGGGACTTCGAGCTTTGGTCATTGTAAGTAAGGAAATGCTCGCTATTCATGCACTTTTCAGACCTGATTATACCCCCCCTTTTCTTCCTATAAGTTTCCTTGTGAGCTGGCTAAAACATGGCTTTGATTTGGGCTTGTTTTGATAAGAGCACCCCTTGGACCTGAACTTTGAGAGGCTCTTCCTCTATAACAAATA
The DNA here is from genome assembly GCA_032191745.1 of Picea mariana. Lineage (NCBI taxonomy): Eukaryota > Viridiplantae > Streptophyta > Pinopsida > Pinales > Pinaceae > Picea > Picea mariana. Next base: position 38,173 of record JASDQU010750668.1, read on the forward strand.
GCCAAAAATATATTCTTTACTATTCCCATGCTGTAGCTCTATCTACTACCTTTCTGTTACCTTTTGTTTGGCGCAAATCTGACTTCGGATGAGTGAGATATGGCCCCAGGAAGGTATGCAGATGGAGCCGGCCAATAGACTAATCAGGGAAAGAAATTGAAGTTGGGGTAAAATTATGGGTTGGACACCAGAATTGACAGGTTGCTACAGGCCTGTATACTTGTAGCTGAAATGGGTTTCCCTCACCAGACCCAATTTGACCTCGGAGGCGCCCAATTAGGCCTCTTTCCAGTGCATGCTTGTAGAGCCAAAATAAGTCCCTGTCGCTCTGGGACATGTCACTGAAAATATGGGTTGAATTTTCTGAGGAGAATGTCATGGATGCATTCTAGACTCCTTCCCAGTCATTTCGACTATTCATGGGCGAAAATCCGCCTCCGTATGGCGAAGTTATAGAATTAAAAAGA
>JASDQU010750669.1:0-10824 GCA_032191745.1 Picea mariana
ATTTATTGAATATGAGAATGTCATCCAAATATATAACAACAATGTCGCCCAAAAGAGACCTAAATATATCATTAATAACTCTCATAAATGTTGTTGGTTCATTAGTCAGTCCAAATGGCATGACTTTCCATTCGAAAAGACCAAATTTGGTCTTGAAGGATGTCTTCTACACATCTGTTGGGTTCATTCTGACCTGATGGTATCCATATGTCAAATCTAACTTAGTGAACCATTGAGAACTTTGAAAACTATCCAAAAACTCCTCAATCCAGGGTAGGGGGTATCAGTTCTTGATCGTAGCCTTGTTAAGGGAACGGTAGTCAGTGACTAGGCGCATCTCAATGGTGTCCTTATTTGAGACTAAAAAGGAAGGGAATGCAAAAGGGGAAGATGAAGGTTGTATATGTCCTGAGTTTAAGAGATCTATCAATTGTTTCTCGATTTCCTCTTCCTCTCGTGGTGCTAGTCAGTAAGAAGGGGCATTGGTTAATGAAGCTCCTGGAATGATATTTATAGAATGATCTACGTGGTGAGGGTGGGTAGTCCGGTGGGTGGTTGGAAGATATCAACGAATTCTCATAGCAAGGAAGCCATGGATTTTGGTACTGGGTGGGTTGTATTGTTTGGTTGAATAGGGTGGACGAGACAGAGAGAAACACATCGGTTCATATGGACATGGGGATTGGTATCTTTCTGTGTGGTGGGTTTGGGGGGTGTTTTAGTAAGAACATAGGTGTGTCCATATTTTGAGAGTGTATATTGGTGGGTTTTGGTCATATACACAACATTTTGGTCTTGTTGATATAGAAGGCACAATAGGAGGTCAACATAGTCTAACGAAGAGACATCACGTAGGACAAAATCTTTAAATTGACCAATAACAAAACTGACCATACAACATTGAGATACCAAGAGGCGGTGGCCATATTTTTGGATCCAACCGAGCTGATATGGGTTGGGGTGTGGGGTAGTTGGAAGTTGGAGGCACTAGACTAACTTTTGGGACACCAAGTTTTTCTTACTACCATTGTCCATGATCAACAAGGCTAAGGATTGTTTTATTTGGCAATTGTGTGTAAACATGGGTAATGGGGAGGATTTGGAGTCTTCAAATGTCATACGAATCAGAGAGGATTCAAATTTAGTGGGGTTGTCCAGAGAAATCATTTCGGTTTCATCGATGGTTTGTGAGGAAGTGGCCTCTGTAAATACTGTTTTATTAGTCCATAAGTATTTTAAGACTAGAAAATCTACAAAGGAGTGGCACTGAGTTTTGTGTAAGGAACACCACGGGGAATTTGGATTGGTATTTTTGGGACGAGGTGCTCCAGGATTATTAGGGAGAGTTGAGGTCTGATTTGTAGGATCTTGTGAAGGAGCTGAGTTCTTGGTTGGTTGGGATTGAAAAGTGGGGCCTCAGGGAGCCACCTTTCTTTCTACAACCAAAGATCCTTTAAAATCTTTGTCAAAATTCAGGCATTCAAACAAATCTACTTCTCTATAGAATTGAGATAACAAGCCTGAATTAAATTTCAAAATAAATACCTCTTTTGGATCTGATATGTGAAGCTGGAGTTGAAGCTTGCAAAAGTAGTCAATTTATTCTTGTAAATTTTTTGTAGGCAATTTCCTGAGTTGAAGCCATCTTGTCCACAAATTTTGAAGGTACCCAGGTGGATAAAAATGGCATCTCAAGTCTTGAAATATGTGGAGATGTTGCAGATCCATGAATCTACAACCTCTCCATTCATTTTCCCCACAAATTTGGGGAGTTGGAACCTCGTGTCAAGGAGGAATGGATCTGAGTTACTTTATTGTTGCATTCTCATTATCTCATTAACGGTTGATTCTAGGTGTTCTATTGAATTGGATGTATTATATTCCGAGTCAACTGACAAGGGGTCTCTCCTAGGAGGCATGATTTTCATGCACAAATGCAATGAGTGTCAATCTTGACACCCAAACGTTGAAGAATATATGGGTAAGAGAAAGAGAGGGCACTATGCTATGGGAAGGGATTCACACCATGGTGATATTATATAGCCTATAAGGGAAATCAAACTTCAAGGGGCCATGGATGATTAAGGTGTGTTATGTTTCACTTGCAAAGTAAGATAAATACCCATGGAAATGTGAGCTACTATAGGAATTTGTAATGTGAGATGGAGGTGACCAAGAAACAAGGGAAATAGATAGAGGTAGAGATCTGTGGTCTCTAGGGAGAAATAGATCTTTGAATCTCCTCTGTGATGTGGAGATATGTATATCCACCATAAACTGAAAACCCTGACGAGGGTGTGAGTTGTGAAAACAAATATTGAGAAAACCCAAAAAAATAAATTGTGTTGAAAACTAGATATGGATGGCTTACAGACTTATTTTACTTCACTTTCTTTTGTTGTGGTTCTGATTTGGATCTAGATCTTTGATACCAATTTATCTCCCATCAAGAGAGATCCAACACCCTTTCAAGTTCTAGAGATGAGGGAACACTTGTTAGAGGAGAGAAATCTAGCTAGAGGAGGGTGCACTTGCATGAGGAGGGAGTTTTGAATATGAGGGAACACTTTCCAAAGGAGGGCACAATTTCCAGAGGAGGGCGCAATTTCCAAAGGAGGGTGCGCTTTCCATAGGAAGGTGCACTTGCCTAAGGAGGGTGCACTAGCAAGAGGAAGGCACAATAGCCATAGGAGGGTGCACTAGCCAGAGGAGGGCTCAATAACTAGAGGAGAGCGCACTAGAAACTAAGGCACAATTCAAGAGTTAGTAAATGTTGTGATGATAGCTACATAACAACAAAAGACATCAAAAAACCTAAACCTAGAACAAGAGAAAAAATGAGAGAAAAGAGAATTTGTTTCAAAAATAAGCCAACGCTTATATTAGTTCATAGGATCACCATTTATAGAGAAGTGACCTACTTATTTTGCATACATAGTATTATTCTAATCACAAAATAAACTAAAATCTACTCTATTACATTGTCCCATGTTTATTAATGGGGTTATAAGGAATACCATCTTCCTTATGGCCCACAACATATTTTATTTATCTAAATATTGTTAGAAATAAAGGGATGTGCTCGTTTTTCAATAGACAATAAAGAAATATTGTCACCCAACCATAGGAACAAAGGACACCCCCGAGAACCTTAACCTTGAAATACAAAGTAATTATTGTAGCAGACCAATAGCCAACCAAGGCTAGTGCACCTTTCTCCAAAGGTAGCGCACCAAGCAAGTATAACTAGAAACCAAGCAGAAATTCAAAACCATAACCAAGATGCCAGTTGCAGCTGCACTCCCTCTCTAGACATGCACACCACTAGTCCTTATGCAGTTGTGAGATTGAGAGTGACAAAATGAGCTCCATCGCCCACTATTTATACTGCTCTATCTCACTTGGTTGTGTCAACTTCTCTTTCTGGAGGATAATAACTCAATATTAAATATTCTCTTGAGCCGACTTGTCTCCTAGGGTTATTATTATCCAACGTTTTAGGGCTTCTCTTGCTTCCTAGAATATTCTAATCTTGTCAAATATTACACGTGGAGGTTAATCCCTCCCATAGCTATGATAATATCAGCACTCCCTCCTATATAGGGAGGTATTAAAGGTAATGGTGTTGAGCAAAAACATACCATTCAATCGGTAGCATCATCATAGCCACACATGATATCTCATGATCATGCAGATCAACTCACAAGCAACATCATCACTATCAGTATCATCTGATAGCATCAAATGCATGATCTCTTGAATCCATACTCCATCTGATTAATGGTGTTGAATAAGTCACTCACTCCACAGGGTGATACAAGAACTATTCTTCTAATTCATACATATGTCCTAGAAGAATAATTTATTCAACAGATGTTGGAAACTATGCCATGGGCTACAAGGACTATTCTACTAATCCAGACATGCATCCTAGAAGAATGACTTGTCTTGGACCATTTTCCATAGGAATAATTTCTTTCCATCAGCATACTGACTATCCATCTAGATGGTAATCATCTCCAACACTATTTATAGTCTTCATGGAAATCAAAATAATGTCATCCAATAGAACACAATCGTGTCTGTCCATAGTATTACACAACTACTACGTAGTGGTACAGAACCACTCCTAGTAGCACATGGCTACTAACCAGTGGCACATAGTCACTACCAGTGGATCACATCCACCACAGTAGCATACAGCTACTGTCCAGAAACATATAGACTCCACAACAATCATATCATCCAATATCATCCTACAAAAACAATATCATGATACAAACTGCGTCATTTGGTCCATTCTTCCACTCACGTCTGTGAGATATGGAAGAGCATCTGCCCTCATAAAGTAAAACATCAGCCATGGGATATATGGACTATTCTTCCTGAGTATAGAAGAATAATTGTCCCTGAATCCTAATCTTGGAACATTCACCTAACTGGGACATTCCTACGAGATTAATCACAATGAAACCTAGGGAGAATAAGTTTTCCCTGGGGAATTCCTATCCCTCATTGTTGAACCTAGACCATTCACTTAACCGGGCCATTCCTCCGGCACTAATCATAGTGAAATATGAAGAGAATGAGTTTGCCCTACAGAATGACTGTCTGGACCATTTCCTATGGAAATGGTTGTCCTACACAAACCTCCAAAACATACCATTCTTCGAAACTACTCACAAATGTGAGCTTCGAAAGAATGACTACCCGATAAGGCAGGCCATTCTAATTAACCATTACTCAGAGTGTCTACCAAGAAGAATGACTGTCCTAGACCATTCCCCCACACTACTCACAAGGGGAATTGTTGTCTATGGTACATTAGCAATCTATCGGACCATTTTCATTATGAAAATGACTATCAGATCTAGACCATTTTTCGAACTGGAAAATGCTTTTCCGTCAGAAATATTGGGTCACTTTCCGAAAAGGAAGGTGAATGCCCAACCTGAACCATTTTACAAATGGGAAAATGACTTCCCATAAATCAATAACATATCAGTGCTCCCTCCCAACTTGGGAGTAATCTCTTCCTTTTTCAATAAGGAAGTCACCTCCATGAGCCCCAACTTGTCCCTTAAGTATGCAATCTTTTCATCTTGGACAAAGGCTTTACCAAAAATATCTACTATTTGCTCATCTGTGGATATATAATGGAGAAACACTTCTCCCCTATGGAATTTATCATGGAGAATATAATGCTTGATATTAATGTGATTCGACCTGTCATTGAACACCACGTTCTCTGAAATATTCACATAGCTCTGATCATCACAATATATCATGGTCAAATTCAACACCTGATCAGACAGTCCAAAAACCAACTTACAGAGCCACACTGCTTCCATACAAGCATAAAAAATTATAATACACTCTGCTTCTGCAATGTTGAGTGCAAAAAACTTATGTTTCCTAGTAGCCCATAACATCATGGAAAAGCTCAAACTAAAACATATCCAAGTAGCACTTATTCTGCCATCTGCACTCCCTGCCCAATCTAAATCTATAAATCCATGTAGTTGTATATCATAAATCAAATGTCCCACAAGGAAAATATTCGGATGAGTATTCTATAAATACATTAACGAGCCAATCAATTGTCGATACAGAGATGGGTCTATTGAATCAGAGTCTCTCAACTTCTTCAGATCTGTCATCATGGGAGTTTTCCATGGATTTGAAATCCATCATCCCGAACTTCTGAAGAACCGTTTCAATATACTTCCTTTGTCATAGGAAGTTTTCGCCATGCTTTTGCTATACATGAGAGGCTTCGCACCAAGTTTGATTGAATCCATACAAGATATTCTTTCATCTGTATATAAGCGTCTCTTTCTAGTTTACCTCAAAACCTTAAGGTTTCTCTGCATACACTTCTTCTTCAATTACTCTATTGAGAAGAATAGTATTTACATTTATATTATGTAAACTGCAACCCATGGATATTGCAGGAGATACAATGGCTCAAGTATAGGTATATATGGTTACTAGAACAAGTTATCATCGTAATATTCTCCCTCCTACTAGGAGAACCCTCTAGCCCTGAATCTCTCCTTGTATCTATCAATGCTTAATTTTTCACATACATTTCTCTTCATCGCAGCTTCCTTCCATTCCTTCTACTTGAATGATTTTAGTGGGTTCAAATTGGTTCAATTGGTTGTTCTGACTTTTCTTTCTTTCTTGGAATCTTCATGTTATTCCTCATGTTTATCTTCAATGTTGGATTCCATGGAATCTTATACAGATTACATGCTCGTCTTTGCAGAAGGCTCCAACCTTCTACCATAGGAACATAAATGTAGATGGACAACAAAGAATATTCAAGGCTTCTTTTAGAAGAAGACTTCTTCTAGAGTCAAACTAAACACATGTTGCTTATCATTTCTACTACTTCCAATGGAGAATATGGATGGATACTTCATGGTATTCACAAATTATTTAAAGGATTATATCATTGGGGATTAACTGCCTCATAATCCCAACTTCATTCCTGAAATTCCTGAATGAGAAATATGCATGTTCTTCTTTTGGAATTATGCGATCATCTCCTTCCATCTCAGAGAGTCCATGCTTCTGTCAGCTACATCTCTCTTTGCTTTCTACAAAGTGTCACAAGCTTGTTCTGGTTTCCTTTTGATTTATGACTTCTTCGAGTTTGATTCCTCTGTGTCTCTTTAATTTTGTTTCTATTAATTTTGATTGCTACCCATCTGACAGTTGTGCCATCCTTATAAACCTTTTCTATGACAGCTTCCACAAGGATTGTTCATCAAACATATTTCACAAGGGTACCTACTCGGAACAAGAGAAACAATAACAAACATGAATATCTATCTAGAGGAGATGTTAGTTAAACTTGCAAACAAGTACAATAAAAATCTATATCAATGGTATTCATATGTAGTCGAGTATTCATTGCACCTAGCAATAATAAAATCTTTCAAAGATGGCTTTCACAATTTGTAATGTAGTAACTATCACCTTTGATAGACCAAAATTTGCGGCTTAACAATTTATCAAACCTAGAACCTGAATCCTTAACTGTTATGGAGGGTGCACTTCTTCTTTTGAATGCACTGAATCCAAGATTACATCTTGGACAATATCTCTAGTACTTTCCCTGCAAACACACTCATGTTTTGCTAGATGATATAACTTAGATAACATATACAAGTGCATACCTTTAAAACCTTGCAACATCATCCAACTTGTCTTCCAATCTTAAACTAGATACCATCTTGACAAGAATATTTTAGAAACTCAATCAAAGGATTTAATGATTAGAACAAGATAGAAAATATAAAATTTCAACTTTGACCACAAAATCAATTTGACTAGAAGTCAATCTTTGACTTTGACTTTGACAAAAGATTCAAACCTGACGTTTTTGCTAGATGAGAGTACCAAGAGGTGCACTAGGATAGGGTGCACTAGGATGTCAAGGAATTAGGTCAAATGCTTCACCAGAAGTGCCCAGACACAAGGGTTAGGGTTTGTTACAATTGCATAATCAGAAAACCTAGCTATAGTTGTAACTGGTTCAATAACGAGCTTCACAAATAACTTCCCAATTTCTATCTTCCAGTGGTTATACTTTCTGAAGATAGCGTGGGCCCATAACCTATTATAAATAAAGGGATGTGCTTGTTTTTCCATAGAAAATATAGCAATATTGTCACTCAACCATAGGCACAAAAGCCACCCCCGAGCACTTTAACCTTAACAAACAAAATAATTCCATTAGCAGACTAATAACTAACCAATGCTAGCGCACCTTTCTCCAAGGGTATTGCACCAATAAAGTATAACCATAAACCAAACAGAAATTCCAAACCATAACCAAGATGTCAATTGCAATAGTTGTAGCTACACTCCCTCTCCAAACTTGCGCACCACTAGTCCTTATGAAGTTATTAGAGTGAGAGTGAAAAAATGAGATCAAGCGCCCTCTATTTATACTGCTCTATCTCACTTGATTGGGCCGACTTCTATTTCTGGAAGCTAATAACTCAATATTAAATATTCTCTTGAGCTGACTTGTCTCCTAGGGTTATTATTATCCAACATTTTAGGGTTTCTCTCGCTTCCCAAAATATTCTAGTCTTGTCAAAGATTACACATGGAGGTTAATACCTTCTGCAACTACCATAATATCAACAAATACCACATTTCGACTATACACTACCTTCATAGTTTCATGTTTTCAAAGATTATAACATTTCAGACTGTCTTTATAACAAATAAAGATACAGTTTTCAACATTTTTATCTAGCTTACTATTGTTTTCCTTTGGAACATGAACAGAGGAATCACAACCAAATACATTTAGATGTGTAAGAGAGATTTTCTTACCAGTCCATACCTCGTGTGGAGTCTTGTCTTTCAATGATGATGAGGGTGATCGATTGGCCAGCTAACAATGTAGTACCCATTGCCTCTTCCCTTAATTCTTGTCCTAACCCAACACCACTAAGCATGCACCTTGCTTTTTCCATTGACATATTGTTCATCCTTTCTGCAACTTCATTATGTTGAGGTGTGTATGGATTCATCTTGTTCCTTACTATACTGCACTTCTTACATAATTCTTCCATTTCATTTCCATTGAATTGTCCATCATTATCTATCCTCAACACCTTAATTCTCTCCTTTCTCTGATTCTCCACAAAATCCTTAAACTCTTTGAACTTCTCAAAGACTCCATATTTCTTCCCTACGAAATAAATCCATGTATTACTCAATAAGTCATCTATAAATGAGACATGGTACAAACATTTACCGAGTGATGGAGTCAACATAGATCCAAACACATCAATATGCACCAACTGTAAAATTCCCTCTTCCCTCGTAGCACCAGAGGGGAATCTTACATGATTATTCTTCCCATATAAGCAATGTTCATAGAAATAAAAATCTAGAGAGGAATTGGACGTACCTTCAACCATACCTTTATCGTTTAGTACTTGAAGGCCCTTCCCTCCAATATGCCCTGGTCTTTGATGCCACAACATAGTCTTTTCTCCAGAGATTGTAGGAGTTTTTTCTTCTTCGGCTCCAATCTCATGAACAATGGAACTGTTGCACCTGTCACTAATATTTATTCCCAATAGCTTATATAGAGTTCCAATGCAAACTCCCTTCAACAACACCATTTCTCGTCAAACCACCCTGTAGGTTTCTTTCTCAGACATTGTTTTTACCCTTGCATTGTCCATTTTTCTTAAAAAAATCAAATTTTCAACCAATCATGTGAAAAACATCAAAGGGTTTTATAATCCTTCCATCCATGAGATTCAACTTGACTTTTCCTTGTCCTACAATTTTGGTTTTCGATTCATCTCTTAGAAAAACCTCACCTCCATCATACCTTCCTTTCATATTCACAGAACCACTCCCTCTCAAGAGTCATATGAGAGGATGCACTTGAGTTGAGCAACCATGCCTTATGATCTGCATGTGTGCTTGACAAAGCCAAGTACACATCACATTCATCATTCGTGGAGGTTTTTGCTATTGTAGAATGAGCATCCTTAGATTCCTTCCATGTCTCAACACTTTTGGATCTACATTGTTTCTTGTAGTTCCCTTGTTTTCAACATCTCCAACATACATATACAAATTCTCTGAGAGATTTAGATCTTTCCCTAGATTTATATCTCCCACTTGAGGACATAGATATATATATTTCCTTGGAGCATTCTCTTGCAAATAAGGTATTTGTGATCTGTCCTTCCATGCTCTTCTTCCTCATCTCCTCCGTCAACAAGGATGAGACCACATCATTGAAGCTTAAAGTAGTTTCATTAGTACCTATGGCCAAAACCAGGCTATTCCACGAGTCTAGTAAATATCACAATAAAATGATACACTTATTTTAATAAAAAATCTTAATATCAATAGACAATAGTTGACTTACCACAGTATTGAAGGCATTTAGATTCTTTTTCACTGAGTCTTTATCTTTCATTATCGGGTTGTATAGTTCGTTCACTAGGGACTCTAACTGATTCAAAGCCCCTAACTTATCCCATAATGCCTTGGTTGTAGCATCCCCTAACACATTCAGTAACACTGAGAAACAACCTGATTGTGCTCTTCACCTTCCGATCTAACCTTTCCCAATCTTCTATTGACATTCCTATAGTTTGGATCCACAATGATCCACTAATATTTTTCCACCAACATATCTTTGAGTTTCCATGGCTCTAAACTTTACCCATTAAATTTCTGGATCTCTATTTTTTAATTGCCCACCATTTATAGCAATGGATGTCTCTATAACATATAACATAAACGGAATCGTTGAAAGTTCCTCATAAGTTATTACACACACTATTTTTCACTGTTACATTTCAATTATTGATGACCATTATTATTGGGGAACCAGAACACTTTACTAAACACAGATAGGATCTTAAATAATAAGATGCAGTGAGCCCATGATGATTCATTGACTTTTCATCGTATCTCTATAACAAGAAACATAACTGTTGAAAGTTGTTCATTAATCATCACAATCCTAGATAGGCGACTATGAATACCGATTGACTTAATTTATGTCGGTGAAATAGGAATATACACATCCATGGTCAGGGCAGTTGCCTTTCCTAGTTTTTAATTATCACACAACAATTTCGTACACGTGATTGATCAACAAGTGAATTCTTGTAGAAAATCCAAGTGCATGTATAATTGAATTGTCAATCAATTTCGCCTAGAACCATGAGGTTTCGTGTTCAAGTTGGAGAGGGACTCTCGGACTCACTCACTATTCCATGCTCTATAAAATTGGTAACCAGATCTGAGATCTGACTTACC
>JASDQU010750669.1:27030-37423 GCA_032191745.1 Picea mariana
TGCTATTGTAGAATGAGCATCCTTAGATTCCTTCCATGTCTCAACACTTTTGGATCTACATTGTTTCTTGTAGTTCCCTTGTTTTCAACATCTCCAACATACATATACAAATTCTCTGAGAGATTTAGATCTTTCCCTAGATTTATATCTCCCACTTGAGGACATAGATATATATCTTTCCTCGGAGCATTCTCTTGCAAATAAGGCATTTGTGATCTGTCCTTCCATGCTTTTCTTCCTCATCTCCTCTGTGAACAAGGATGAGACCACATCATTGAAGCTTAAAGTAGTTTCATTAGTACCTATGGGCAAAACTAGGCTATTCCACAAGTCTAGTAAATATCACAATAAAATGATACACTTATTTTAATAAAAAATCTTAATATCAATAGACAATAGTTGACTTACCACAGTGTTGAAGGCATTTAGATTCTTTGTCACTGAGTCATTATCGGGTTGTATAGTTCGTTCACTAGGGACTCTAATTGATTCAAAGCCCCTAACTTATCCCATAATGCCTTGGTTGCAGCGTCCCCTAACACATTCAGTAATAGTGAGAGACAACTGGATTGTGCTCTTCACCTTCCGATCTAACCTTTCCGAATCTTCTATTGACATTCCTATAGTTTGGATCCACAATGATCCACTAGTATTTTTCCACCAACAAATCTTTGAGTTTCCATGGCTCAAAACTTTACCCATTAAATTTCTAGATCTCTATTTTTTAATTGCCCACCATTTATAGCAATGGATGTCTCTATAACACAAACGGAATCGTTGAAAGTTCCTCATAAGTTATTACACACTATTTTTCACTATTACATTTCAATTATTGATGAACATTATTATTGGGGAACCAAAACACTTTACTAAACACAGATAGGATCTTAAATAATAACATGCAGTGAGCCCATGATGATTCATTGACTTTTCATCGTATCTCTATAACAAGAAACATAACTGTTGAAAGTTGTTCATTAATCATCACAATCCAAGATAGGCGACTATGAATACCTATTGACTTAATTTATGTCGGTGAAATAGGAATTTACACATCCATGGTCAGGGCAGTTGCCTTTCCTAGTTTTTAATTATCACACAACATTTTCGTACACGTGATTGGTGAATTCTTGTAGAAAATCCAAGTGCATGTATAATTTAATTGTCAATCAATTTCGCCTAGAACCATGAGGTTTCGTGTTCAAGTTGGAGGGGACTCTCTGACTCAGTCATTCTGCCATGCTCTATAAAATTGATAACCAGATCTGACATCTGACTTACCCGGCTCACATATAAAAATGATTATGGTTATCATGACAAAAATAGGCGTCTTGCAACACATGCAGATCCTCGCAACAAAAACGGAAGATGACAAGTATTACGAGAGAGAACTTCCTGAGTTGTGGTATACGGATGTTCATGTGTAGCATAGTGTTTTCAGGTATATTCACGTCTGTTTCTTCCGAAACGGGTTGTTTGAATAAATAAATTAAATCTCTCTTGGCTTTCAAAAGCCGCGGGTTCTTTGGCTTCATGGAGTGTTTCATTATGTTGTTGTGAGTGGAAAGGTTTCCACTGCGATAAACATAATCGATTATTAAGACTCAAATAGATTACTCAGACTCCCGGCAAAGGCAGGGACTAATAATGTTATCTTAATACGAAAAGTCAGTTTACATGCTTTTCCCGGCTTTTATTTATATTTTTATTCAATCTACGCATACTAGCCTTGAGAATGCAAATAATTCTCAAATAATATGGTAATACAGATAGAGATCTTTATCTCGTATACCCAATGTTACAAATGAGTTCATAAACCTGTCAGCTGTCTGAAAAGATTTCGTCCTCAATCGCCTGCTCAGAGCTAATAGTCCGATCACACTTCCAAACCCAATTCCACATCCAAATCCCATTCCAGCTTTCCACGATTCCCACCAATATACAGTCTGCGTGCCGTCGTTGTCAGCCTCTAAAGCATGTTCGGCACAGTTCCCCTGAAGCGGAGGCCCGCACAGGTCCGGATTACCCGAGAATGAAGCTGCTCCAAATGTGTCCAAATGAGGTTCATACGGAATCCTCCCTGACAGATTGTTATTCGATAGATTTAAAGAACCGAGGAAGGTTAGCTCTTTAAGTGTTGCAGGTATCATTCCTTGTAACTGGTTGCATGACATATCCAAAGTTTCTAGTTCCAACAATTTGCTAAATTCTCTTGGAATGTTTCCCCTAAGATGATTATGGGATAGATTCAAAGTCCGCAATCCTTTGAGATAACTAAGATCCTTGGGGATGTCACCAGTAAGGCTGTTTGCCGAAAGATCCATAGCGTTGTTAGTGCAAAGGCCGACATATTTATACCTCAATTCGTGACCCTTCTCCACCAAATAAACTTGATCACTATAGTACTGTGAAGAGCCAAGTTTAGTGGGCTTAGACCTTGTGAAATCTTCATTAGTCATTACTGATAAGTTTGAAAGTTGTGCCGGTATGGAACCTGACAGATGGTTCATTGCGAGGTCGATAATTTGAATTTTTTTAAGGTAGCAAATCTGAATAGGTATCTCACCTTCTAAATTATTTGATCTGAGAACGAGTATGCGGAGCATCGAAAGATCCCCGATCCATTCAGGCACATTTCCCGATAGACCGTTTCTACTAAAATCCAATGTCTCCAACATTTTGCAATTTTGCAGAGAGAGGGTATGTGTCCACTTAAACTGTTGTTGTTGATGTGCAATACCTTAAGTTTGTTCAATTTTCCAAGCTCCGCAGGTATCTGTCCTTCCAAATTATTATTTGCTACATTCAATACCGCAATTACCGAACTGGGAAGGCAGGTGCCCATGTAGCTGATTGCCTGAAAGATCCAGAACCTCTAGATTCTTTGTCTGCTCACAAATGCATGAAGGAATCTGCCCGTCGAGTTTATTCCATGCTAAACATAAGAAAACCAAAGAGTGCAACATCTTGTAGATTCCTAAGGGGACTGGACCTGTAATATTAGTGTACCCCAGGTCTAGTACAGTCAGTGAGCGGAGGAGGACCAATGACTTAGGAATCCTTCCCGTCAACGTGTTATTGTTCAGATGCAGCTCGGCCAGAGGTGATAGATTTCCTATAGATTCTGGTATGGAGCCGTACAAACTGTTGTTTGACATGTGGAAAATGGTTAGATTTTGCCAATTTGCTTGAAAAATCAAAGAAACGTTGCCCGATATTTTATTATTTAACAAAAAAATCCTTTGCAGGTGAGGAAGCTGAGATAGACGCTCGAACGGAAGAGATCCATAGAGATTTGCATTGGAGATTTGCAGAGAAACCAAAGTAGTCATATTCGCGAGCCAACTAGGGAATTCGGACTGAAAATTGTATCTATCCAGATGAAGAATTTCCAGGGACGTAAGTTTCTGCAGTGAAGTGGGAATGGAACCCGTCAGTCCGCATCCTGTCATTGTAAGATTTCTGAGCTGTGAAAGAAGACTTACTGATTGCCCCCATGAGGATGACGTTGCTGAGAGATCGATCCCCTTGAGATAAAGTTGTTTCAATGCCGTTAGATTTGTAAGCCACGAAAGGTCGTGACTTCTCAACCTAGAAACAGGAGAAGTGAGATCCAGTACTGTCAAGCTAGATAGATTTCCGAGCTGCCACGGAACGGTCCCTTCAAATCCCGCTGTGGACAAGTTAAGGTATGTCAAATTTTTCAACAGGCCCAGCTGTTGGGGAATAGGTTGGCCTGTAAAATTATTGGAGCTAACATTCAAATTCTCCAAACCCCTTAACTCAATTAGCACTGCAGGACGGAAGGCACCAGTCAAATTGCAATTATGCAAATCCACCGTAACGACATGGCCGGTCCGTCTGTCGCAGGAGACACCTTTCCACTCGCAACAGCTCAACGAAACATTCCAAGAAGCCAAACACCCCGCAGGATCATGCAAACTGCTTTTAAAAGTCGCGAGAGATTTCATTTCTTTATTCAAACAACCCATCTCACAACAAACAGACGTGATTATACCCGAAAACACTATGCAACATATGAACATCCTTATCGCAAAATTCAGCAAGTTATTTCGCAAAATACCTGTCAGCAGCCGTTTTTGTTTGAAGGATCTGTATGTGTATTGCATGCCGCCTGTTTTCGTCATGATAATCATGATCATTTCATCTGGGCACTGGAATGCCATATCTCCGTTGTATTATAGAGCGTAATAGAGTCCTGACTCCCACTCGAACTTGAAAGTCACCGACAGTTAGCTACAGGCAAAATTCCGACCCATGACTTCGAAGTTCGCCTGTCGTGAATAAATTTCAAACAACAAGTTCGATAAAGAGGGTCACCGACAGTTAACTACAGACAATGTTGTAACTCAATACAAAATTCAAACCCATGACTTCGAAGTTTGTCTTTTGTGAATAAGTTTCAAACCAGAATCTCCATCAAGAGTCAAGCATACATTATTAAATACCACCGGCCGTATTTTGGAAACATATTCAAGGGTTTGACTCGGACTCGGAACATCTTTCCCTCACCACATGGCCGCCATCCATGGATTGAAAACTTTTAGACGTAGTATTTTTGCCATAGTAGAAACGTTTTCAGAAATAATATTTGTCTTAAATTTTATAAAAAATTGTTGGATTTTTAGATTTGAGTGATTATTTTTATATAATTTAAGTGTTTTAAAAATAAACTGAATCTATTTTTACATTTAGAAATAAATTTTAAATAACAAAAAATAAGGATTTAATATAAATTTATATCACTTAATTAACTAAATTTAAACAATTACCTTATTTTTTATATATTTAAAAATATTTATAATTTTTCACTATATAATTTTTTTTAATATTTTATGGTAATATAATCTTGATTATAAAAATTTGAATTGGAATTTTTTTGAAGTAGTGAGTTAAGAAAATAGATAAACTTAATATAAAGTTTTTTATGTTTTATTTTATTTTTAAACGAAAATAGTTAAAAAAATAAATTTAATAATAAAGTTTATAGTTAAAATTTTCATTAATCAAAGAGTTTTATCAGTTTTAACATTTTATTGGATTTGAGAGTATGAATTAATCAAAGAGTTTTATAAGTTTTAACATTTTATTGGATTTGAAAGTATGAATTTCAATAATAAATTTGTATTATTTTATGTAAAATAATGAGAGTATATAATTCCACTTAATGAATTTGTATTGTTTTATATAAAATAATGAGAGTATATAATTCCACTTCACTCTTAAAAATTTTAAATATAATTTTTTATTGTTTTTATGTAAAATATGACTTTTATAATTAAGAATTAAGAAATTGTAGTTTTTTATAATGAAAAAAGAAAAATTATTTAAATTTAAAAATTAATCATTTTATAATAGAATTAAAATATTTTATTTTTTTAAGATATTTTTATCAAATTAATTTGAAAGATGTGTAATTTCTTTTCAAATAACACTAACAAAATAAATAAATTATCAAACTTAATTTAAAATTATATATGTATAATTTTAATAAAAAAATTATAAAACATTAAGGATTTCACATCAAAACCTTTTTTTCATAAATTTTGAAAAAAAATTACCAACAAGAAGATTAGATTTTTAGGTCAAACTCTGCCCAAAAATGTGTATTTGAAAAAACTAGAATTTTCCCATACACAATCAGATTTTTTTCAGATTTGTTTTTGCTAGGGAGACTAATTGCCTTCCTCTCTGATTTTTCATTAAAGACCATTTGTCCTTGTACGGCCAAAACAATGCAAAATGAGTCAATAGAGCCGCCTTGTTGGAATTATAAATGTTTAAGATTCATCTGCACCATGGTTAGCACGGATGGAATTGGACGATTAAATTGTTGTGATAGGCAATTTACTATAGCGGGGATGGAAATTGACAAGTAAATTATTGTGACAAGTAATTTACTCAAATACATATTACAGAGAGCAGGGAGTCAGAGCAGAGATAGAATTTGACTACTAAATTGTTGTGATAGGCAATTTACCTCTCAAATACAGTCACGACTAATAACAATACTTCATTAAAATGTATAATGTGAAATACATTTGATAAATTTGTCCATTTGTTTATACCGTCAAACTGGACGGATCGGTTAGATTCCAAATTCCAACCTTGATGGTTAGACATTTACTTGTCTATATATTGCCAGAATCGCGAAAAGACACGCTCTATCCTGTCTATATATTGCCAGAATGGCCGTTGGGAATCATGAACGGTCCTCTTTCTCTTGAATGCGTTTGTCCATTCATTCACAATTTACGTAAAGTTGTCTTTAAAATTTTAACGTAGAAGTTGCCACGGCTTACAACATAAGTGGTCGTGAACAGGGATCAAAATTAAACACGTCAGAGCCCGTTAAGAGGCTTCCAACACGTCCCAGAAGTATCGATAAATATATGCCTGTCAAAAAAAATGTGAATTTTTGGTTTTGCAGTTTTCATAAAAAAAAATGCAAATCTTAATTCAAAATTCCAAATAAAAGGTTAGGTTTTAAAATACCCGGTCATATTATTTGGATATTGTGGCTGAGGTTCAACATTAATGCTTCTGACGAAGCCCATGTGAAAACCGAACCGTCATATAATTTAGGCATTCATGGCTGAGGTTCAACATTAACGTTTCTGACGAAGCCCATGTGAAAACCTTACACACTTCGTACTCGCAAATTAAATCTCCTTTCATGCTTTAAAAGTTACAAGTCTGCGCAAAAATTGACTAAGCCCATGTGAAAACCTTACACACTTCGTACTCCCAAATTAAATCTCCTTTCATGCTTAAAAGTTACAAGTCTGCGCAAAAATTAGAGCCCTGCACCTCCTCGGATATAGCGTTATGTACTGTGTATTCTTCCTCTATATGCAAGGTCGCAAAAACTAGAGCTTCGCCCAAACCCTAGTTGGTTATGATCCATGAACCCTAGACGTTTTCGATCAACTCATTTAGTGTATGAAAGAAGTGTAAGACAACTGAGATCAGAGCACGGAAGATGTGCAAGAAACAGTGGATTTTTTCTGCGTGCACTGCTAGGTATTTTCCAAACGAAGAGGGTTTTGTTTTCCTCTGGTTTTTAATTCGCAGGAAAAAAATAAATGTGAAGGCAAGGCACACCAAAGTTTGGCTTTTGTTTTTCGGAAGGGTGGAAATTGTTGCGAAAACAAAAAGTTGGGTATAAGAAATCAATGGTGGAACAATTGTTGGGTTTATTCAGTTGCCGGTTGTTACATCGGAGAGGCCGTTTTTTGGTTCGTTGAATTGAATTTGAAAGGCTGAGGGTGATTTGATGTACTTGATTATTTTTGAGTAAAGTGACTCAGTGAGAAGGTGAGCGCTTCGAAACCTTTTTAATTTCTTTGGAATTGTTAAGCTATACGGGATTTGATGTGAACCTGGCGAGATTAGACTTTTGGAAGTCCAGAGTTGCTAAATATTCAAAAGGTTTAAGAAAATTTCAGGATATTGGAAGTTGTTCTGGCGTTGGTGGTACTATAAAGAATTCAATGAAAATAATGAGGTATGTTGATTTCTAGAGCCCAATTTATTAGATAATTGAGCTTGTTGAAAATTCACTCTTTACATTTCATTTGAAGAAATTTCAAATTTTAATTTTGTTTAAAATAACATAAAGTGATTTGTGACTATGTCTTTACTGTTGAATGAATTTAATTACATGGAATTATTGAGTTTAAAATAATATAAAGTTTAATTTTGTTTAAAATAACATAAAGTGATGTGTGACTATGTCTTACTGTTGAATGAATTTAATTACATGGAATTATTGAGTTTTGGAATTCTTTTTGTTATGTTTTTATTTTTAGCTTCAAATGTATGTGGTATAAAATTTGTATAAATTCAATACAACAAAGGTTGTTTATCACACAGTGGTTAATTAAATTAAAATAAAATAGCAAGCTTTAGCATGATTTAGATAGCAATCTTTAACATGAGTTAAAGTTTGGATAAAGTTCTTAATAATCCCTAGGATCTATTTTTACATAGTACAAAACCTGTATGATTTAGTAATTTTTGCTGAAATTAATCACAACAGGGTTTACCTACAAGTTCCCCCTAAAATTAAATCATTTCAACTTATACTTGTGCAAGGAGCCTTGCAAAAAACATTGTGCTTAAAAAATTCCCCATGACTTGCTAAAGACATTGTGCTTAAAAAAATTCA
Source organism: Picea mariana (assembly GCA_032191745.1). NCBI lineage: Eukaryota > Viridiplantae > Streptophyta > Pinopsida > Pinales > Pinaceae > Picea > Picea mariana. The sequence continues at coordinate 35,222 of JASDQU010750669.1, forward strand.
ATTAAAGACATTGTGCTTAAAAAAATTCAATTAGCCATGACTGGATGGAAGGGTCTAGAGTGGCTAATTGAGTGCAACCAAGGTAGTGGGTTGTTAATAACCCTTTACTAATTATAGATTTAATAAAATTTAAAATTTAACTTTATTCAATCAAAATATTTTTTTTAAGTAATTATTTAATCATAAAATTATCTTTATTTTATTAAAATAAATATTTTTAATAATATAAAATAATTATTTAATCATATTTTGGTTGATATTCAAATTATTTAATAAATTATATATTAAATTTATAACTACTTTGATATTCAAATTATTTATTAAATTATATATCAAATTTAGTTCTAAATTTATAACTACAACAATTAAAAGAATCAATTCCTTCTCCTCTTGTCTTGTTTCATTCCTTTTATAATACCATTTTTGCATGTATCAAATTTTAAGAAACACACATTGCTCACTTCTTACATTGATCTAGTGATAAGAAATATAATTCAAATATAAAAGCTTTCATAATAATTTTATATTATCATAATTATATAAATAATAATAGATTAAATATAGTTGTTTTGAATTTTTATATAATAATAGATAAAATGTAATTGTTTTGAATTTTTTTTATTTACATTAAAATATAATTTAATATTTAAAGAAATAATTTAATTTTGTTATTATTAATGAATTGTTAGTATCAATAATATTATACTTTAATTGTATTATTTAATTTTTTTTAATTTTGATATTTATTTATTAACTATAAATTAGTTTTTTTTAATTTGGAAAATATATTTTAATAAAGACAAATAACTTTTAAAATATATATTAACAACTTCAGAAGAAATTATATTTTAAATATATATTCAATAGTAATTTAGTTTGAAATGACTCTTTCAATAATATAAGTTAGAATATTTTTGAAGAATATTGAATATAAAAAAATGTTTCCATATTAATTTGTATTAAAATGTGTTTATTTATGTAAAATGATAATAATTTGTAGATATTACAATTTTAAAGAAAAATTAATTATTTAATAAGTTTTATTGAAATTTTACAATTTTTTATAACATCATTGTTTAATTTTTTAAGATTGTAAACATTTAGAAGGAAAATATTTAAATTTTGCATTTTTTTAATGAAAGATTTACTTACTTTACACTTTTCAATTTAAGTACAATTAGTTTTATAACTTTTCATTTTGAAGGGTTAGATAATTATATGTCCTTGCAATTTTGAAATTAAGACCAACGCTTCAATTTTGATCACTGGTCGTGACTCGTGGGTAACTTTCAATCAAGACATCACTCATATGTTATTAAGTGGTATTGTAACTTTTGGGGAGCATTAAATGCTAGGTTTCATCAGGTGTGAATTTTCAATCTAGCAATTCACATTCAGCAAAGACTCACACTGTAACATGATATTTTTTTGTTGGGTATTTATTGTTCATAGTAACTTTCAATATCAATTTGTGTTATTGGTTATTCGTTTATATCAATTAATATGAGTGGCGTTGATTAAGACGTTAAATCAACTCTCCTTGATGACCACTGTTCCGACTATGATTCTGTGTTTTTTAATAGTTGTCGGCTTTATCCTCACCGAATCTACCCACCCTTTCTTGTTTTATAAAAGATCTCCAATCTATCTCTTCATCCTTTCTTTGTACAAATTTTTAGTGTTCACATTATTTATATCTTTGCTTCTCTTCATCCTTTCTTTGTACAAATTTTTAGTGTTCACATTATTTATATCTTTGCTTTTTATATAAGGATGTGTGGCCTTTCAAATCACCCTTTATCTCTTTGTAATGTGTATATGATGCAAATCGAGTAACTTATCTTAACGGGAGTCTAATCCTCATAAAATTGGAAACCCTAGCAATTTTGAAGTTACTTCCTACAACTCGTGCCTTAGCTTAACACGAGTCTAATCCTCATAAAATTGGAAACCCTAGCAATTTTGAAGTTACTTGCTACCACATTAGGTTAAACAAAAATATGTGGGTATTTTTTTTTTATCATTAGCATGCTTTTCAAAGAGATTTGTTCAAGATTGTTACCTCCTATATCCACATTCAAATAAATACAACTTTTTAAACAAAGTGCAATTCAATTCTAACGAAATTTATGAAGGTTGCTCATTGTCACATTAATAAAAAAAAATATTCATTTTAGGCTAGTTTTATTAGGATACAGAGAA
>JASDQU010750670.1:8768-20315 GCA_032191745.1 Picea mariana
TATAGGAGACAAAGGGTACAATTACAATTAAAAGGTATATCCAACAATACTAATATAACAATTCAGTATCTAGGGCTTTACAAGGGCCTTTATGCTTAACATGGGGCTTTTTCTAGGTCTTAACATGCCCCTACCCTTCAAAACAAGTGTTTCTTTCAAAACTTGATTAGCCATGGATGTTTCTGCATGAAGAACTCATCTTCCCATGTCACTTCTTATATTGGTAGGTTCTTCCACTTGATGAGGTACTCAGTAATTGCTTGATTTTGTAGCTACTTAACCCTTGTTTCGAGGATTATTTATGGTTCTAGTATTATTTTCCTTTCTTCATTGATCTTTAGTAAAATAGTTTGAACTGGGATCTTGTTGTTGATTACCTTCTTTAAGCAAGAAACTTGGAATAATGGATGTACATTTGAATATGGAGGTAACTCCAATTTGTAAGTCATACTTCCAATCATCTACAACACCTTATAGGGACCATAATACTTGGGTGCTAATTTATTTTCCTTATTTTGATGATTGAGGGACATATATTTGTATGGTTATAGATTTAGAAATACCCAATGCTCACTTCAAATCCCCTTTTGCTGCAATGTTGATTTGCTTATTGTTTCATCTTATTTTGTGTTGTAACCAAGTTTTCCTTCAATAGTTTGAGAACCTCTTATTGGTGCTCTATGTGGTCCTCGACTACTTGAACCTTTACTTTTCCTTTCAAGGGTGATGTGATGGATGGAGGATGATATCCATAAAGTTCGATAAACAAAAATATTTTTGATGAAGTATGGAAGCATGTGTTGTACCACCATTCTACCAAGGGAAACCACTTGACCCATTTTGTTTGTTTATCAGATGCAAAGCAACGAAGATATCCTTCTAGACATTTATTCACAATCTTAATTTTCCCATCAGATTGAGGATGGTAAGAGGAGTTGTGAGCCAATTTAGTACCCAAACAATAAAAGAATTTAGTCCAAAAATTTCCAGCGAAAATTGGATCTCTATCACTTACAATAATCTTATGGATTCCATGTAGCTTCTGAATTATTTCTATGAATGTTGTGGCTACCATACTTGCTTTAAAAGGATGAGAAAGGGAGAAAAAATGGGCATACTTTGTGAGTTGATCCACTACTATCATTATGACATTCTTTCCTTTGGACTTGGGTAGACCTGTAATAAAATTCATTGAAACCTCATTCCAAAGATGGCTTGGTATAGCTAATGGTTGTAGGAGACGTGGTGTCTTAATTGTCTCTCCCTTATTCTGTTGGAAAACCAAATACTCAACCGCAAACTTTTGAACATTAGTTTTAAGACATTCCTAGAAAAAATTCTTCTTGATCCTATGTTACATTTTCAAGAACCTTGAATCTCCTCCTATGGGACAAATGTACAATTCCAAAAGGACCTTCTATTTGAGTTGGGAATTCTTGCATAAAAGCAATCTTGATACCATAGTAAATCATTCTTCCACACAATTTTAGTTAATGCACTCAGTTCCTCTTATAGTTGTTGAATGATCTTGCATACCTTTTGATATTACTTTCATTCTATCATTGCTTATTCCATCCAATAAGATTGTGGAATGGAAATACCACATAGTACACCCTCTATGTCTTCTTCTTTCCTTGAAAATTCATCTTCCACCATGTTTTATTTTCCTTTTTTGTAGATAATTTCAAATTCATAATTTAGCATCTTTGTAACCCTTTTTTTGCTCTTTTGAAGATAATCGTTGTTGTAAGAAGCACTTCAAACTATCATGATCTATTTTTACCCTGAAGTGTTTTCATATTAGGTAAGGGCACCATTTCTTAACTGCATGTAATATGGCCAACATTTCCTTTTCATAAATGAGTTTGAGTAAGTTATTTCCTTTAATCTAGCTACTCTAAAAGGCAATCGACCTTCCTTCTTGCATTAAAACTACATCAATGCCATGTCCTCAAGCATCACATACCATAATAAAATCATTTCATGATGAACTATGTGGTGGGAATTTTGTAGATAAAATAACTACCTATAAAATAATTCATCTTGGATATCATTAGCCAACTCTCTTCATAGATGCCAAGAAGTATGTGAGAAGTTGTGATAGTTGTCAAAGAATGGATTGGCCAAAAACAACAAATGAGATTACCCTACAACCTCAAGTTCTTGTGGATCATTTTTAGAAATGGGATTTGGATTTCATAGGTCCTGTGAATCCCTTGTCTAAAGGAAAAACATACATATTGCTTCGCACTAACTATGTCACAAAGTGGGTGGAGGAAAAAGCCTTATCACGAGAAACTAAACAAGCAATAGTCAATTTCCTGTTTGGAGATATTCTTGTTAGATTTGGAGTGCCAAGAGAAATTGTTATTGACCAAGGATCACAATTTACTTCAAAGCTCGTGAAGGAAAATATTGAAAAATACAATATAAGACATCATAATTCCCCTCCCTATCATCCACAAGCTAATGGTCAGGTAGAATCTACAAACAAGGTCTTGGAAGCAATTATGAAAAAGATAGTCCAACTCCATCAGAATGATTGGACAGGTCATCTTCCAAAAGCTTTGTGGGCTTACTGGACATTATGGAATAATACTATATATATAGGAAAACCGGATCTTCTGGAACAATCTAAGCTTGATTTTTTGTTGGAAAACCAAGTGATTGGCTGACAAAAATTATCAATAAAAGACCTACCAAATCTATTTTCTATAGATGGAGGGCTCAACGGTTTATTTTTCATACGGATTCAATGGATAATGGATGTGGAAATGAGTTTGGTAGTTAAAACCAGATTTCTAGCATTATTAGACTTGAATTTTTGCCCAAAAACCAAGAAATTGAATTGCAAAAATTCTCACAAGTTTTATAGTTAAATAATTACAAGATCTGATAAAATCTTGTAACAACTTTGAAATTTGTGATAAAAATCAGAATTTATGAAATCAACTCACTAGGTTACAGAGCTACTTTCAAAATATTTTTTTTAGCAGCATAATCTCCTTCATTTGTAGAAAAGAATTTTAATTGTTAGTATAAGATATTGCAAAAATTTTAATTCTCACTATCTTACAAATCAACATCTAATACAAAGTGTTCACGAGGAGGCAGTGTTCTTCCCAATTCAGAAACCAAGAATTTAGACAAGGAAAAGGGGGAAAAGAGGATTACATCAAAAGAGATTGCATCGAGTACTTGCTACAAGACTACATTGGCTAAAGATATTTCAGCTTCAAGCATTCAAAATCCAAGGAATTGGTACAATCTAGGTTTGATATTTTAAATTGTTGATTTAGAAATTAAAAATACAATAAAAATTATCTATATGATTTTATTTTTTATCATATATGTATGTATTTCCCTATCCTATCTTATTTATTCTACTCATACCACTATATACCATTTCTACGACATTAAAACCTATCATCATTTCCTTACCATGTTTTCATTATCCATCCTTTTATCCTATCTAAAAACTACCTAAACATACCAATTACTCATTTCTTTCAACTTTTACTTGTTTCCCTACCATTACAATTTCATACATATTTCAAATTATCACCTAAGACCGTCCATATTCTACCCATACTGAATTTACAAAATGGAGAAGTTTCTGGTGAAACCGAGTAAGTCTCTTCCTTTGCTAACTTGCGAATTCGAAATTTTGGGAATGAAAATCAGACATCTCTTTAGCATATATAGAAAGAGCAAGCACTAGGTTTTAGGGCTTTGATTGCTAAAGACAAGAAGCTCTAGGGTTTTTGTTGTTAGAAAGAAATTTAAATAACAGTCTTCCTCTACTGACATGTAAGTCGAATTGTGGAAAAAGGATATCACTCATCCCTCCAGTGTAGGCAGAAAAAAGTAAGCATCAGAATTTAGGGTTTCAATTGTTGAAGATAACGCTCAAGGGTTTTTGTTGACAAAGATCTGAAGACTGAATTGGAAGAACAAGGATTGGAGAACAAAGCTTTGAGGCCCAAATTTGAAGAACAAAGCTTATTAAATAGAGTTGTGGGGAATTGAATTTGAAGAACAAAACTTGGAGGACAGAGCATATGAGGAAGATGGTCTCATCAGCAATGTCAGTGAGGTTCAGACCTGTTGGGGTCGAGCTCAAGGGAATTCTTCCAGAGAGAAAAGTAATTCTCAGAAGAGCATGCTAGATGGAATTCTTTGAAAATTTTGATGGGCACAATGTAGAAGTCACGAGGTTATTTGCTCAATCATTTGATGGTGAACGGGCTTAGGTAGGTAACTTAACCCTCCATGTTTCTAAACACTTGTTATCACAAATCATATTACTTCCACAATCTGGTAAAAAGTGGTTTAAAAATAAACCAATCGAGTTGAAGGCATGGACACCATTTTTGTTGAGGAATAGGCAAAAGAACCTGAATTGGGCAGCAGGGGTTCCAAGATTATGGTTAAAGGACCCATAGAAAGATATTGCCTTCCTTATCCAAAAATATATCACTTGTGAAGGTAGATTTAGTTTCATTTTTCTCTATCTCATAAGACTCTTTCTACATTTGAATGATGAAAAGCCCTTAAGTATGTCTTATTACTTGTTACATAGTTTGACAAAGATGTCCATAGCATTACAAAAGCAAACTAAAAACATGGACATGTATTTATATCATAATGGGCCGATAAAAATGATAATTAAACATGAATTGATGAAGCAAGGAATGGTATGGTCGGAATTTTTGGCTGCAAATGAGTTCGAAAACATAGAAGATGTTCCAAGAAATATTGTAGAAAATGTACCAACTAATACATTTGAAGTCCAAGAAGTTCATGAAATTCCAAGGAAGATAATTGAAAATAATACACGAATAAAGAGAAAAGAAAAAAGAAATGAAGCTGTATAATATTCATTTCGACCAAAATTAACCAAGGCTATGACCAAACAACTTGAAAGAAACAACCAACAAGACCAAGGGTTTGTGAATTTTGCAAAAAGGCACGGGAATATATATTGTAGAACAAAATTAATATCAACCCTTGAAGTTGATGGAAGCCAATGAGAGTTCTATTACTATTTAGAGAGCAAAGAGAAGGAAGCAAGATAATTGTCTTCATCAATAAAATTACATTTACTAACTATTGACATGGAATTTGGAGAACCTTCTTCAGCCAGAAAATTTCATCCAACAACTATTGACAGGGAAGTTTCTCCATATTCAAATCAAATGGAATAAAACATTCATATTGATACTTCTTTCACAAAAATGGAATCTTCAAGACTAGGAGAGGACCAGGTACCACTCTCCACTTTGATTGCAAATTCAAAATTGAAAAAGAGAAAGAAACGACTCAAGGACTTAAAAAGTGAAATAAAGGAAATGCGGGTCTTAGAAAGACACATAAAATTGAAAATGAACTCTTAAAGGAGACCAATCTCAAGATGAGGTATGAAAATGACCAATAAAAGGAATAACTAAAGAAACTGAAGGAAGCCAATGAAAAATTCATTCAAGAGCATACTCAAGCAATAGGTGGCCTTCGAAGAGGTATAAACTTAGGAAACCTGTAAAATCTCAAACAGAGAAACTGGAGGTAAAAGATTCACCTAAAAGATAGGGGAAAGTTAGTAAGACTTCCACACCAAGTGTGGATGTTCTACTCATAGCAGCTAGAGAAATCTAAGACAAAGGAGAAAAGCAATTTTGTCAGAATTTTGATTTGCATGAGGTCATGCAAAAGATTCAGTCTCAGGAAATGTTGGTACAGTTTTTTCCAGCTAGAAAGCTTCTAAACATATGTCCTTTTTACCCTAATATCTCTCTTTTTGGCACATTTTCCATCCATCTTGGCCTAATAAAGACATTCCAAGGCATATTAGGTAATTTCTTATTCTATTTTTAATTGTTAAAAATCATCAAGTTAAAATAATCAAAAATCATATTTTAGTAATAATTTCATGAATAACTATATTCTTGTAATATGTTGTTCATATAGATTGTTGCAAGATGAACTGGAAGAAATGGGCACGTGGGTTCCAATATATGTCTTCATACCATGGTGTGTGTCCTCTTGGATGTGAGAAAAAAAATCACGAACCTGTCAATCAATACTCCAGTAAACGCAGGTACCAGCAAGCAATTCCACAACAACAAACATAGAGATTCGAGTTTATTCATGAAATCATGGAATCATCACCCAAATCAAGATCAAATCAGTTTATCTAGGAGATACCTAGTTGTATTATTACTCCATGAGAACATTTATAGGCTAATTTGTTATATTTCATTTTGTATAAATAAGCTAAATATGAAGATTTGAGGGGATTCGAATTGGAGAAAGAACTTTTGAAGTGAAGTTGTAAAAAGTATTTATGCTTAATAGAAGAGCCTTGATTTCCTTTATCTAGTTGTCTTATTCCTATGCATGTGTCAATCTTGGAGGGCCCCCTTTCTTTGGTTCATGTCACAATTGTACATCGTTGTGTATACATTTTCTGCAGCTTCTTACTTTGGTAAATTATTTCACTCTTTTGTTTACATATCAACTCTTTAATTTCTAGATTCAAAATTCAGATTTTACTTCAGTTTTCCCTTGCAATTTACAGTTGATTTAATTGTTATATGATTGATTAGATTTCATCTAATCTAAAACTTTCATAAGTTAACAATGTATTGTTGCAAAAAACCTACGTTCATTAAGGTAACATAACCTTGTAGCCTTCTTTACTACCAGTGAGACTATGATAAATTTATATTGAAGAAGTTTGAATTAAGTTTAGAATTCTTTGCATTTGAATGAGTGATTGACATCCTTACAATCTTTAATTCTCACAAGCCAACATAGTATTGTTGCAAAAGCCAATAATCATTGCGGGATACAACTTTGCAACCCGAATTTCCACCAGTGTGGTTGTGATAATTATAAGAATGAAAGTGTTAGATCTTAATCTAAAGTCTTTTCATTCTGAATGTGTGTGTGTGTGTGTGTGTGTGTGTGTGTGTTAAGCATTATTTTCAACCTTTAAATTTCGCAAGTTGATAGAGTATTGTTACAGGAGCCCTCTCTTGTAGAGGAATTGAACTTTTGTAACATGTTTTCCTACCAATGGAACTGTGACAAACTTAGGTTGAAAGAATTAGTTCTTGTCGGAAGTCTTGTATAACAAGTTAGCTTGCATTTTGCTTTTGATAACTATTTAAAATATTCCATTAGTAGTTGGTTATCATTGTAAAGTTTGGAGTCCATTCATATTGTAAAGGATTGTATAACAAGTTTCAAAGCTAATTCCCTAACATACAGTGATTGTACCTCACAAGTTTACCAACCCTAGATTGACATAATAGTGTCCCATTCATGCAAATAAATTAGGTTGAAAGAACTATGAGATTTGGAAATGTCAACAACAATAATGTCAATAATTTGGTAGACTCAAGGATATAAAGCTTCTCTTATCATGACATCTTTCAATTCATCTAGGACTTTTAAGTCAAACCTGTCTAATTGAATAATTATGATTGTGCACTTGGAGGGAACTACATTTATTCTTTGACATTCAAAGTACGACCTAACATTAGATGATGCCCCTGAATTTACTAGAGATTTATGCACATTAAAATTATAAATCTCAAAAAAATAATGAGCGTGTCTATGATTTTGAATGCATGCATATGCTAGCTACAATAATGGTAGCCTTCTATATTGTCATGTTCTTCTATTTGTTTTCATTTTTTTGCCTATGTCTGATGGGTTTGTGCTAAATTTTACAGGTGGAAATGGATTTTTTTTATGGATTGGGGATAGATTTAATGGTATTTAGAAGTAAATCCCTCTATTAAGGTAGGGTACATATGTCATACATCAAAACATTGGCTTTGGTTTTCTTCGTATCTTCAATGACATTGTACTCCATGGGCTGCGTGGTTGGATTGTTTGTGATCTTATTGTTTCAGTTGTACTAGCACAAGTAGGTCTGGTTTGAGAGGAAGCAGCGTTACCCTAAGTCTGAATATGGGATGTGGCTTTCCCAAATGCAAGAGGAGATATAGTAGGATGAGTAATAATAGGTACATGCCCCTTACTCCTTAAATTGTAATTCTTTGGGGCAGCTTGGGGGGCTTGTAGTTGTCCTATCGAGACTTCTCCTACCAAATCGTTATCAGAATCTACTGCCTAGTCCCAAAGGAACATGGTTGCTTTTCCAACTGTGTCCCCTTGCTCAATAGTTTCCTCAACCTCATCTTCTTGAGTTGTTCTATCATAAAGTGATTGTTGAGAAAGAAGTTGATTTATGATTGGAGTCATGGAGTTAATCCACTGAGGGGTGGTCTTTCCATGGTAGTTGGCTTGGTGGTAGGTACAAAAAATTATTGTCTCAAACTCCTCTAGATTTAGATTCAGATTTGAAGGTTTAGGGAGCTTCGATGGGATGTTGACTCTTCTCTGAAAAGTTTTAAATGTTCCCTAGTTAGATGTTCCTTCCACATAATTCTTTTTTCAATCAACTACTTCATTAGACATCTTTTTGACCAATTTAAGTACACGTTCCAGGTTGGTGGGTTCTTTCTCTGCAATCTTGGTTAATAACAAAGGTTTCTTTCCTACAACCAAGGTTTTATTATCTTCTCCTCCTAGGTTCCCTATTAAGGTGAGCATCTCTTTCTCCACCTTATTGGCTTCCGTGAAATTCTTTGTCATAGTTGTTTTCCTTGTCCTTTTGATGAACATCACAATAGATGCATGTAAGGTAAATGCATAGTACTCTACCTCCACTCCTTCGACTGGTTGGGCATTAACAATGAATTTATTAAGAATAGTGATGAAGTGTTGGTTGAAATCTTTAATTTTTTCTTTCTTCTCCATTTTAATGCCTATCAATTCTTTCAATAGGGTAGTCGGAGTCTTCTCCTCACCAAATTTGTTGATAAATTCCTTCTCAAAATCATCTGAGCTTGTAATGGAGCTTGTTGGTAAGCTATAATACAATGTGGATGCCTTGTTTTCAAAAATGTAAGGGAATAATCTAAAAACCACATCCTCATGTTCAGCGTTCATCAACCTTACAACAAGGTAGAAGTTCTTTATGTGACTTTTGGAAACACATTATTTGTCCAAGTCAAACTTTGGCAAGATCCACTCAGGGTGTTTAGAAAAATCATGTAATTTCCCTCTCAAGTTGTGGGTGCCTTGGCACATCCAAGCAGGTATGTGAGGTTGGCTACTATCCATTTGGTAAGCTATCAATTGGTTCAAGATATTGTGAGCTTGCCTACTCATTTTAGGCTTGACGGGGGGAGAATGTGAAGAACACGGTGAAGATGGGGGCGATGGTGGGATTTGATCCAAAGGTTTAGGGATTCACTATAAATAAATTTCTACCAAATCTTTAACGAAATCAACCGTCATGTCTTGTTCATTTTGGAAACAAATTCTACGGGCTCAATGTCGTCTTGGTAGTTGAGGTGTTACAAGTAACTGTCCAATTTTCTGAGTGAATGCTTAAGTAAGGTTATGTAAAGTGTAGACTTCAAGGTTGGGAACAATGTATAGGTGCTTAAGAGATGATTAGGGATTTTTTAAAACATGAGAGGTGTCTTCGAATATAGTATCGAGTTTGGTATTGTCACATCTGGTCTAGAAATGATTGGGCTGACTTTCACAGGTTGAAGTTTCAGAAGTGTGATTGCATGAAGAATGAGTATTTATACTAGCCATACAACTCAAACCCTCCTTATAATGCCAATTTATGTTAACACAGGAAAAATACCCTTCAACAAACAAGGGTACTCCCTGATGTGAAGTCCTAATTAAACCTTGTATCGTTTGAAATAAGAGACCCGTCTTGATTCTAGCCCAACATCCATTACTTAAAATGAGGGGGTATGGTAATTAAATGCATAATGTAGTATGCAATATGTTGTTATTTGATGTGCAAAATGCAAATTACTCTAACCTATCATAGCTATAAACAAACTTCACAAGTAGGCAAAACTTAGTTATAGATTCCTACAAATATTTTAGAAACATAAAGTTGTAAAGGAAAAGTAAGAATAGATAAGCATAAATAGTAAGCGTAAAGAAAATAGTATGTTACAACACCACTCTTTACAACCTTTTATCTACCATCTCAAAGCAATAAATATCAGATGAGCAATATTAAAGTAAGAGTTGTAAACTTAATGCAAAATAGTCAACATTTGAACATTATAATCTTACAGTGGTATTAATGGTAGCATAAATACTAGAACCAACTCACAATAAACACATCACAATGACATTACTCTTCAAAAAATGGCCCTAAGGGCTTCTACTCATTATATTTTCAAATAAGTTCTCAAAATTACAAAAATCGAGAGCCCTTGTTACTATGTATTTATGGGCTAATAAAACATTTAGGATTTAACCACTTCTTGGGACTTGTTGTCTCCCCTTTTGGCAGTTACAACCTATCAATTTCCTCTTTTTGTCCTTTTCCTAGAAACTATATGAAATACAATTTACAAATGATTATAATCAGCCTTGCTCTTTATTTTGAATATAGCCCGCCCAAACTTCATGTTTGGAAGATATACCTAGAACTCGCCTAAATATTAATAGTTCAAGAGATATTTCATATGACGCTATTATTTATACATGGGGCCAATTTCTCTCTTCAATGTGTTAAAAGGGGATTTAATCCAATTTATTTATTTGGAGGGGCAAGCAATATGTTATTTTGATATTTCCTTAGTGATTTTGGGAATCGTCTCAATCACACTTCCTTTGTTATTGATTTTGTTCTCCAAATATTTTGAGACTTTTGTTATGGGTCTAGGTGCACCTGTATCCCCTAGCAGTGCTACATGGAAATATTCAACAACTTTTTCGACAGCCAAGTACAGGTGCTTGCAGTTGTTGATTGAAGTGGAAATGTCCTTCTTTGGTGTCATGTTGGTTGTTTGGAAACTTGATAAGGTTGGATAATTCAATTGGTTTTATTTTTTAATCATCCTTGGTAGATATTCTTATGTGTTCTTTTCTTCTACTTGTTATTTATTTAGCTTTTTAATGGCAAGTTGGACTCCATAAAGTAACACTTTCTTATCTTTGACCTTGTCCAAAAATGTAAGAAATTGTATGGACGTGTCTTGGAACTCCTTGAGGCTCGCATACATTTTCTTTTGGGTCATGCCAAACTCATCCTATAACTCAAAGGTAAATGCTTTAAATTATTCAAGATTGGTCATGTCATATGTGTAATGAGTCACCTCTTGTTCCAATGCTTGGATCCTCAGCTTGTGGTTTTCGATTTCTTAGGCCATGTTTCTAGCGTTCAATCCTGTGACCTTCAAGAATGTAATCCATGTTGATGCTATGGTGATGGGGTTTCTCATAGTGTCATCCATTAGAGGGGTCTCAGTCATGACCATGATTTATGGGACTTTCGATATCTTTAGCTTATTGTGTGACTACTTTACAATATTTCCACTTACTTTGTCAAAAATATATGAATCTAAGACTTCTACCTTGTCTAGTTTGGAAGGGGTAAATGCACCCAATCCTATCTCTCCTAATGGAAAGTGACATTCGTTCATCACA
>JASDQU010750670.1:20365-31684 GCA_032191745.1 Picea mariana
AATCATTGCGGCAATACAACTTTGCAACCAGAATTTCCACCAGTGTGGTTGTGATAATTATAAGATCGAAAGTGTTAGATATTAATCTAAAGTCTTTTCATTCTGAATGTGTGTGTGTGTTAAGCATTCTTTTCAACCTTTAAATTTCACAAGTTGATAGAGTATTGTTACAGGAGCCCTCTCTTGTAGAGGAACTAAACTTCTGTAACATGTTTTCCTACCGATGGAACTGTGACAAACTTAGGTTGAAAGAATTAGTTCTTGTTAGAAGTCTTGTATAATAAGTTAGCTTGCATTTTCCTTTTGATAACTATTTAAAATATTCCATTAGTAGTTGGTTATCATTGTAAAGTTTGGAGTTCATTCATATTGTAAAGGATTGTATAACAAGTTTCAAAGCTAATTCCCTAACATACAATGATTGTACCTCACAAGTTTACCAACCCTGGATTGACATAATAGTGTCCCATTCATGCAAATAAATTAGGTTGAAAGAACTATGAGAATTGGAAATGTCAACAACAATAATGTCAATAATTTGGTAGACTCGAGGATATAAATTTTCTCTTATCATGACATCTTTCAATTCATCCATGACTTTTAATTCAAACCTGTCTAACTTAATAATTATGATTGTGCACTTGGAGGGAACTACATTTATTCTTTGACATACAAAGTACGACCTAACATTAGATGATGCCCCTGGATTTACTAGAGATTTATGCACATTAAAATTATAAATCTCAAAAAAAGAATGAGCGTGTATATGATTTTGAATGCATGCATATGCTAGCTACATTAATGGTAGCCTTCTATATTGTCTTGTTCTTCTATTTGTTTTCATTTTTCTGCCTATGTCCAATGGGTTTGTGCTAAATTTTACAGGTGGAAATGGATTTTTGTTATGGATTGGGGATAGATTTAATGGTATTTAGAAGTAAATCCCTCTATTAAGGTAGGGTACATATGTCATACATCAAAACATTGGCTTTGGTTTTCTTCATATCTTCAATGACATTGTACTCCATGGGCTGTGTGGTTGGATTGTTTGTGATCTTACTGTTTCAGTTGTACTAGCATAAGTAGGTCTAGTTTGAGAGGAAGAAGCATTACCCTAAGTCTGAATATGGGATGTGGCTTTCCCAAATGCAAGAGTAGATATAGTAGGAAGAGTAATAATAGGTACATTCCCCTTACTCCTTAAATTGTAATTCTTTGGGGTAGCTTGGGGGGCTTGTAGTTGTCCTATCGAGTCTTCTCCTACTAAATCTTTATCCGAATCTACTGCCTAGTCCCAAAGGAACATGGTTGCTTTTCTAACTGTGTCCCCTTGCTCAATAGTTTCCTCAACCTCATCTTCTTGAGTTGTTCTATCATAAAGTGATTGTTGAGAAAGAAGTTGATTTATGATTGGAGTCATGGAGTTAATCCACTTAGGGATGGTCTTTACATGGTAGTTGGCTTGGTGGTAGGTACAAAAAATTATTGTCTCCAACTCTTCTCTGAAAAGTTCTAAATGTTCCCTAGTTATATGTTCCTTCCACACAATTCTTTTTTCAATCAACTACTTCATTAGACAGCTTTTTTACCAATTTAAGTACACCTTCCAGGTTGGTGGGTTCTTTCTCTGCAATCTTGGTTAATAACAAAGGTTTCTTTCCTACAACCAAGGTTTTATTATCTTCTCCTCCTAGGTTCCCTATTAAGGTGAGCATATCCTTCTCCACCTTATTGGCTTCCGTGAAATTATTTGTCAAGTTGTTTTACTTGTCCTTTTGATGAACATCACAATAGATGCATGTAAGGTAAATGCATAGTACTCTACCTCCACTCCTTCGACCGGTTGGGCATTAACAATGAATTTATTAAGAATAGTGATGAAGTGTTGGTTGAAATCTTTAATTCTTTCTTTCTTCTCCATTTTAATGCCTATCAATTCTTTCAATAGGGTAGTCGGAGTCTTATCCTCACCAAATTTGTTGATAAATTCCTTCTCAAAATTATCTGAGCTTGTAATGGAGCTTGTTGGTAAGCTATAATACAATGTGGATGCCTTGTTTTCAAAAGTGTAAGGGAATAATCTACAAACCACGTCCTCATGTTCATCGTTCATCAACCTTACAACAAGGTAGAAGTTCTTTATGTGACTTTTGGAAACACATTATTTGTCCAAGTCAAATTTTGGCAAGATCCACTCAGGGTGTTTAGAAAAATCATGTAATTTCCCTCTCAAGTTGTGGGTGCCTTGTCACATCCAAGCAGGTATGCGAGATTGGCTACTATCCATTTGGTAAGCTATCAATTGGTTCAAGATATTGTGAGCTTGCCTACTCATTTTAGGCTTGATGGGGGGAGAATGTGAAGAAAATGGTGAATATGGGGGCGCTGGTGGGATTTGATTCGAAGGTTCAGGGATTTACTATAAAGAAATTTCTACCAAATCTTTAACGAAATCAAACATCATGTCTTGTTTAGTTTGGAAACAAATTCTACGGGCTCGATGTCGTCTTGGTAGCTGAGGTGTTACAAGTAACTGTCCAATTTTCTGAGTGAATGCTTAAGTAAGATTATGTAAAGTGTAGACTTCAAGGTTGGGAACAATGTATAGGTGCTTAGGAGATGATTAGGGATTTTTTAAAACATGAGAGGTGTCTTCGAATATAGTATCGATTTCAGTATTGTCACCTCTGGTCTAGAAATGATTGGGCTGACTTTCACGGGTTGAAGTTTCAGAAGTGTGACTACATGAAGAATGGGTATTTCTACTAGCCATACAACTCAAACCCTCCTAGTGCCAATTTATGTTAACACGGGCAAAATACCCTTCAACAAACAAGGGTACTCCCTAATGTGAAGTCCTAATTAAACCTCGTATCATTTGAAATAAGAAACCCATCTTGATTCTAGCCCAACATCCATTACTTAAAATGAGGGCGTATGGTCATTAAATGCATAATGTAGTATGCAATATGTTGTTATCTGATGTGCAAGATGCAAATTAATCTAACCTATCATAGCTATAAACAAACTTCACAAGTAGGCAAAACTTAGTTATAGATTCCTACAAATATTTCAGAAACATAAAGTTGTAAAGGAAAAGTAAGAATAGATAAGCATAAATAGTAAGCGTAAAGAAAATAGTATGTTACAACACCACTCTTTACAACCTTTTATCTACCATCTCAAAGCAATAAATATTAGATGAGAAATATTAAAGTAAGAGTTGTAAACTTAATGCAAAATAGTCAACATTTGAACATTATAGTCTTACATTGGTATTAATGGTAGCATAAATACTAGAACCAACTCACAATGAACACATCACAACGACATTATTCTTCAAAAGATGGCCCTAAGGGCTTCTACTCATTATATTTTCAAATAAGTTCTCAAAATTACAAAAATCGAGAGCCCTTGTTACTATGTATTTATGGGCTAATAAAACATTTAGGATTTAACCGCTTCTTGGGACTTATTGTCTCCCCTTTTGGCAGTTACAACCTTTCAACTTCCTCTTTTTGTCCTTTTCCTAGAAACTATATGAAATACAATTTACAAATGATTATAATCAGCCTTGCTCTTTATTTTGAATATAACCCGCCCAAACTTCATGTTTGGAAGATATACCTAGAACTCGCCTAAATATTAATAGTTCAAGAGAGATTTCATATGACGCTATTATTTATACATGGGGCCAATTTCTCTCTTCAATGTGTTAAAAGGGGATTTAATCCAATTTATTTATTTGGAGGGGCAAGCAATATGTTATTTTGATATTTCCTTAGTAATTTTGGGAATCGTCTCAATCACACTTCCTTTGTTATTGATTTTGTTCTCCAATTATTTTGAGACTTTTGTTATGGGTCTAGGTGCACCTGTATCCCCTAGCAGTGCTAGATGGAAATATTCAACAACTTTTTGGACAGCCAAGTACAGGTGCTTACAATGATTGATTGAAGTGGAAATGTCCTTCTTTGGTGTCGTGTTGGTTGTTTGGAAACTTGAAAAGGTTGGATAATTCAATTGGTTTTCTTTTTTAATCATCCTTGGTAGATATTATTATGTGTTCTTTTCTTCTACTTGTTATTTATTTATCTTTTTAATGGCAATTTGGACTCCATAAAGCAACACTTTCTTATCTTTGACCTTGTCCAAAAATGTAAGAAATTGTATGGACGTGTCTTGGAACTCCTTGAGGCTTGCATACATTTTCTTTTGGGTCATGCCAAACTCATCCTATAAATCAAAGGTACATGCTTTAAATTCTTCAAGATTGGTCATGTCATCTATGTAATGAGTCACCTCTTGTTCCAATGCTTGGATCCTCAGCTTGTGGTTTTCAATTTCTTGGGCCATGTTTCTAACGTTCAATCCTATGACCTTCAAGAATGTAATCCATGTTGATGCTATGGTGATGGGGTTTCTCATAGTGTCATCCATTAGAGGGGTCTCAGTCATGACCATGATTTATGGGACTTTCGATAGCTTTAGCTTATTGTGTGACTGCTTTACAATCTTTCCACTTACTTTGTCAAAAATATATGAATCTAAGACTTCTACCTTGTCTAGTTTGGAAGGGGTAAATGCACCCAATCCTATCTCTCCTAATGGAAAGTGACATTTGTTCATCACAACCCTTGGTGTGCAAAACGAGGTCTCAGAAGGACCAGTGTCCATGGGATCTATGCTTCCCACCTCTTCCTCCTTTTTATTATCTTCTTCTTTTCTCAATCTCTCTATTTCTTCTTTCCTTTTTCCTATCCTCCTCTTCTTATCTTTTTCTTTCCTCCTCTTATTTATGAAGCATTATTGTTTCAACTTATTTCAAGAGACTTTCTTTCTATGTTGTTGTTTTGGATGTTACTTCATTTTCTAGTCTCTCTTTCTGTACTCACTCCCTTTCTAATCATTCTTTCCTAGCTCTCGGACCACTGCCATTCTAAAATTGACTTCACCTAATGACACAAATCTTATGTATAACTCATCCTTGTGCCACACTTCACTTTTATATGACCACCTATATTTGCAAGCCCTATAGTGTTGGACGACAAAATCTAGAGGGTCATGTCGTCTAAATATATCTTCCCCATAATGGAAGGTGGCCAAAGTTTTTGATTCCGCTACTGCTTCTTTGATGTCCTTGAAGTTGTAAGATTTTACGTAAAAATGTAGTGGAGGCCAAGGATATTTCTTGTCGTGAGCCAGAGCTACTCCAACTCCATGTACAAAATCTTAATACAATATCTCTTAAAACGCCAACTTGTCTAGGATAAATCTAGAAGTACGTGAGGAGCCTTAACAACTCTGAAAACTTTAATGTACATTCATTTTTCAGTGACATACCAATCACCCACCTCTCTTATAGCTTGCATAGATTTCTTTGGCATACATCTCACCTGTGTAATGAAAAGGAATTGGTATAAAGTACAAAGGAGTTATGACCTACTTGCATATATGAGTATAGTGTATCTCATACATGTGTTCTTGTAAATTTTGATAGTAGATATGGATGGGTGGATCACTTGATCGCGACCATGACCATCCCATTATGAGAAAGTAATTAACTAAGCAAGTGATATCAAGCAGGTATGAAGACATGTAAAAGGATGGATGCATTACTAGAGTTTTGTGCTTGGCCTTTGAGATGGCCTAGACCATAGCAACATATAGGATATCTCCCCAGTTGAAGATAGTGCACATCTTAGTAACTGCGTAAATCATGGGAAACCGTGACACTCTAAATTGAGTGGCATCTTCTTCGCAAAAAAATATACTAATAAGTGCCACCAAGATCTTGTAGGGGTCCTGAGCAAGCTGGTGGGGTATGTCTATTTTCTTCTTACCTTGAAGGATTTACCATTATCCCACCATCTCTTCATAATATCCTTCTAATTTAGAGGAAATTGCAGCATCCATTCATCGTGAAGTTCAACCTTTGCTAAATGGGAATTTGTAATAGATATCTAAGACCGATGTTTGAAATGAGTCAATGGAATTTCAATCAGTTTTGTTGATCAACCCATCATCAATTTCTACCCAATTGATAAGACAAGCGATGAACTCTATGCAAGAGAGAATAATAGGATGGGAAACCACTTTGTGATGCTATGAATACTTAGTGAATTGGTAGGCACCTACATCGAGGTTGGTGTCTCCAAGGAGAAGTGGAATCTTGAGAAATTTTTCCTCCTTAAACATATGGTACAAGTCTCCCCATATGAATATCGTCCCTAGCTCATACAACATTTTGTATCGACATAATTAAGTCTTGGAATGTGGAAATTTGTCTCTAGTTTGGATTTTTCACAATTTCGACACAACTCGATTACTTGCTCTTTTTGCTTCATAACTCTCTGGGAAGCCATATTGAAATCCTGGAACTCATCCATTTCAATAAGAAAAAACATTAGTGGTGTTAGTTATACAAACAAAAATCGAATTTCCTATGTGTGGAAGAAAAATAGAGACATTAGGGGTTGGAGGGTCTCTTATCTTTAGCGTCAGGTGTTTTTAGAGGAAAACTCTATTAGAGTGATGGCCATTTCAACTGCTACTTTTTCAAACTTGGTAAGTCTAAAGATGAGGAAATGGGTACATGAAAAATCCTATACTTAGGTGAATTTGTATATGCCATGTTTTCACACCTAGGAGAGTTTGCATTGGTTTTTGTCAAGCCGAAGAAGGGAAAAAATACCCTTTGTAGGAGATTGATCACAAGCTAGGTTGTATAGGGATTCTTAGAATTTTTTGGCAAATTATTATGTTATGGGAATCCCTTCCCCATTTATTTCTCTTTAAAGTATTTTCTTTTGAGATAATGAGGTGAAATATCCATAAATGCTTCACAGGATTCATTTCTTCCTAAATAGAAATCTATTAAAAGTGTGAAGGGTTTGAAGCAAATATTATTTTATGTATATATTCCACCGAAAGAATGACCTTGCAAACATATGAGATGGACTCATTTAATAAATTTGAGGCCATGTGGGTTGTATGTTTAAAAGGTTCAAGGGTTCCCTTAATTATTGGATGAATTTCGAGTTCATGGGAAAATAATGAAAGATGCCTCTGGTGGAATAGGGAAATTACCACATTACCCTTGCTAGAAACCATGAAGTCTATTGGTTGGTTGGCTGATAAGAATAAATTAGATGCACAGGTTATGGTCACACTTGGTTTAATGGAATCCAACAATTTTACAAGGTTATCGACCACTAGAAAGGAAGGAACCATCTCTTTTAATTTTTATTATGTCATCTTGATGGGTTTAGTGGCAAAGTGGCAAGAGGGAAATAGTGGAAGGAGTGGTAGATCCCTCCTTAGTCATTGGGAGGTCATGAGAAACAAAAAAAAAGAATCTAGTTTGTGTAAGATGGGATAAGATGCTTACTTGGAAAATGACAAATGGCATTTTGAGAGAGATTTGTACAACTTTAGTGGATCGCGACAGCCTTGGGAACTTTCATGTGCTTCGAGTTCTTCCTCGGTATCGATGTGCTCGAGGAGAAAGTGAAGTATCAAAGAAAATGGTCCAATATTTCTTTTATAAATAAAATGTGATGTTTTTGCCACCATTTTCAAAATTTTTAAAGGATCAAATCAGTCTTGTCACATGTGCCAAAATTTTGTTAGGTGCGATAGAGGATCGACGATGTGATTTCGAGAAATTTGATGAGCTCGCAAAATATCATGCCTTGAGAAAGTTTCTTGGCATGCAACAAATGGAACTTATCATGACAATATAGTTTATATTGGGTGATAAAGGAAGTTTTAGTGAGGTTCCAAAGTTTGGTGAGTTGTGGTGTGTCTCAAGGGAAAATACTTTTAGGTGTGGTGTGTCTTAAGGATCAAAAACTCTGAGAGGCATGATATGTCGTGATGAAAAACACTTTCCCTGTGATGTATCATGACCTTGGAATTTTTCGAACGTTGTGACATATCACGCCTGATAAAAGTATGAAGGCCACGATACATCATGAAATATGAAAACTTTCAAAGCTACAAAATGTCAAATTTTCCCAAAATTTTGTAAGTCTTTCCATATCGCAGAGAAGCAGACTTTCATGGGATGCAATACATAACACCAAAGTAATTTTTATGCATCGTATCACACCTGGAAGAGTTTTTGTGTGATGTGATAAAGCAAGATTTCACAAATTTTCAAAGGCTGTGACAAGGCAAATTTGCTCGAAAAGGGTTAGAACAAAAGATCAAAAGCAACTTCTTAGGCTTGATGAGATCTATGAAGAGTCTCAAAGACTCGTTGCATGTAAATTATTCTAAGTTATGTGATCAACTCAAAGACAAGTCTATGGAGGCTCAAAAGTTTGAAAATAATGAGGGCCCCAATCCTTTTTTTCCTTCTTCAAATGAAAAAGAAAAAAATGGTATGGAAAAGTTGTTGATTGCTCGAAAAAATCTGAGAGAGAGAGAGCGAGTGAATAAGAAGATCATAGAGAGAGAGGATAAGTGGTGCGCTCCTCTTGATCACATCTCTAACTCAAAAGTGATAAGAATGAATGAGTGAGGGACTCTCTCCTTCCTGTATAAATATGAGAGTTAAGGGTATGTGGGCCAATGCCCTTACAAGAAACATACAATAACACATGTAGGTTCACACATGTGGAGTGATACACTCAAGGGTACGCGTGTTAATCTCCAAGGTGATTACATGCATAAGTAAGGATCCAAATGCAAGGGTGCTCCACAAGGTGTGTTCAATTCTCCTCTTACAAGCCTTCAAAGTCTCCATCAATCCTCATAAGCCATGTAGTTTTCTAGTTCCACTCGTCCTGCATGATCATTGTCACAACCTATGCGTCTTTGAGCCAACTCCAAGCCTCCATGCAAGCCTCCAAACTACCATGTGTTTTCTAGGGCCCAATGCTCTCCTCTAGAATGCAAAACACTTCTCCTCCTAAGTGGAGCATTATCCAAGCAAGTAACCATCTTCATGTTCCCATCTTGTAGAATGTCACCAAAGCTATCGAGAGATCTCTAATGCCCTAGGGGATAATATCAAGAAAGCATGCAACTAAGGTCAAGTTACCACTAAGTAAGACACCTCCAATGTGCAAATCCACCACAGACCATCTTCCACGTACAAATCCATCATGGACCATCCAGAGGCTAATCATACACCATGTACCTCAAATCTCATGAAGCACCCCTAAACATGGTGTACACACTTTCAGAGTCACCTAGAAAGATAACACCTCCTGTTTACGAGGAAAGTGTTTTCACCAACACTTGTTGGCTCCCTTTACAACTCCACCAAATCTTTCTCTTGCAAATTCGTACTTGGTGTAGTCCTAAAATCAACCATTTTTTCCTGAAAATGAACTATCACCCATGCTATCACAACATCTCAATCCTCCAAAGGATATTGACCACCTATGGATATGAAGGAACATAACCCTAGAACATAATCAATCTTCCAAACTCCATCATCCCTCGTGTCAACATCATGAGTAGAAATAAATAAACATTACATCACAAGTTATCCGAGACATCCTATAAATATAATCATATATCCATACAAGATCATGACAAGTGGATCACATATATTAAAGTCACAAAGATAGAAATATGCACAAGTCAACTCCTTCATATTGAAATACCAAGCTCGTGGTAAAGGTAACAACCCATGCGGGGATACCAACAACATGTGAACATTAGAATCCCTCTCATGCACCCCAAAAATCTCTAAACTCTAAAACAACCTGAATTGGGTCAACCCCCTCATCCCAAGACAATCCTAAATCAAGAGTAACATCATTCTCAACTCCCTCTATGTTATAGAATCCAACAAGCCTGCCCCTATACTCTACAACACTCCCATCAATTGAAAACTTGGAATCAATTCCACCATCATCCTCCATCTAGGTATCACACCTCTCCTCCTCAAGACAATTGGAAGGTTCACGAATGGAAGAAACTAATGCAACATGAGTAGCATATCTCCTCGAAGATGTACTCACCCCCTCACTAAAGATTTGGGTGCTCCTACATCCTCTCAAGCCTCCTTGAAACTAGAAAACTCATCCAACCTCTCACAAGAATATACACATGTTTAATTAGCGAGTAATCTGTAAAGGCCACCCTCTCTTAGCCCTCTAGCCAAAATTCAAAGTCCTTGGACTAGCTAGACTACAATCTTTGATGGTGCATTGTTGTCCCTCCAAAGAAACTCTCCACTATACATCCATCATACAAGAAATTGAAAGAAGATCCTTCTTCAAGCCAAGACAAATAGAACATTATCCAACTCAAGAACAACACCTAAATGCTTTTGGAAATAAATGGAGCCTACTCATCTCACATGACAAGCAACATCATCACCAAGCTCCACATCCATGCCTCTTTATTGCTCCTAAATCTCTCTACATAAATACTTGTCATATGCCATATGTCTTGAAGCTCCACTGTCCACATATCATCCACAACTAGACATCGTGTTATAAGACAAACAAGAAGCCATGCAAAAGGTAGTTTCAAACTAATAGGGATTCTCCTCTACACTTTTTACAGTCCCTGATACAACATATTTCATACCCTTTTTCCTCTTCTTCATTGGACACTGGTTGGCACAATCTCCCATCTCATGACATTGGAAACACATTGCCTTACTCAAGTCCTTCTTTCTTTTATATGTACCTTCCCTCTTCTTGTAGCCTTTCTTGCTACCCTTCTTCGTCTTCTCGACGAGACCAATAACATCTACTTCCCTTTGTTGCCATGAATAAGACTATAATATAATTTCTTCCTGCACAAGATTGACCCAAAGTTTTGAAAATATTGGCAAGATATCTCGAGCAAAAACACCCTCAACAAAAGGCATCCAAGAAGGATCAAGTCCTTTTAAGGCAATAGACACCAAATCTTGATCCTTCGTTGTTGTTCCAATGGAAACCAACTGGTCTTTCAACTAAGTGATCTCGATCAAGTAGCTCACCATAATATCTTTCTTGCTCATGTTAATGGATGAAAGTTGGTTTTGCAAGAGCATTTGTTGAGAAACACAAGAGTTTTGAAATAACTCAAATAAAGCTTCAAAGAATTTACTACCTGTCTTCTTATCTATAATGTGAGAGATGAAATGATCCTTCACAAAATCAAGAATGATTCTCTTCACTTTGGCTTCCTTCTTCCAATGAGCGACCAACTATGTTGGATCAATAGGTTATAGAATCTCTTTCAATACATGCTCTCAGAGATTGGCTTCCTTCATAAGTAGTTGTATTGTAAGCTTCCAAGAAACAAAATTTGAAGCTCCACATGACCCATCACACTCTCTAAGATCGAGAGTCACCTTAAACA
>JASDQU010750670.1:38181-50610 GCA_032191745.1 Picea mariana
ACATCAACATGGAGGAGGCATCTAATACCACCTACGTCCCTACAAATATGTACATCATTGCAAAAATGGAGTCACGAACTAAAATCTTTAACATAAACTTCAATATTGAAGAGTTAGTTTCTTATCAAAACTTCATTTTTGAAGGGCACACTTTTAGACATAAATTTTTTTTAAGGGTAATATATAGACCCAAAACGTCAAAAAAAAATTGTTTGACGGGTAAAAATGAATTCAAATTCCAACCTCGAGTGTAAGTATGATTGTTGCCCGAATATCCATGTAGAATAGTATCAATTGAAGTTATATAAGAAGATAACTAAACAAGTAAGCATTCATTAGTGAAAGTATCCATGAATGAAGAATTCAATGGTTGCAATCAATATAATAAAAAAAAATCTCACCACAAATTATAGTAGGCTAATCATGTTGTAGAAGTACCCTATTTTTGGTGTAGTTTTAGAGATGAATCTAGTGAAAAAATTGAGCATGGTCGAAGTTTCACTGTGATCAAAATTTTATGCATGGTGGAACATTGCCCCAAGCGGTTTTTCCCAAATATAAATCAACCCATGTTAAAAATTGTTCCTTGTCTTTTTTTCATTTTTTTTACTCCCAAGGCATAATTTTGTATGTTTTTCATTTATGAGCGATCTAATTATACAAAGTGCACTTCATACTAACGTTTGATATCATATGTTTGTTTTGTTTTCAAGCCACCAGATCTGAAAGATGATAGTTTGGACTACATTGAGGTTGGATCAAGCTGAGATGTTGATGATGATGGCGGTGATGGTGATGATGACGATGGGTTGAAGGGTGATGATGATGATGGCAGTAGTGGTGATGATGGTGATAATCCAAAGGATGGTGGTAGTGAGGAGGATGACGAGGATCCAAATGCGAGTGGGGATGTGTAGGCTTTTGCATGATATTTTGAGTGCATTGTATTTATTATTTCTCTTATAATATGATGATCATTTGTTGATATGGACACCATATTCATTTTTTCATCAATTGGTGTTGAGATATGATGATATAGACATTGTTTTGACTTGTAATTTATATATGGGGATCACAAAAACTTGTATTATTTGACATTTGTATCTTCTTCTTTTTTTCCAAAGAAAAACCTCAAGCACCTCCATGTGTTTTGCGAATGGTACCCAGTGTAAGCTTATCGATACGAATTATGGTACCTAATTCAATAGGGGCATCAAGTGTGCAATAAAGGAAACCAACACAAGGGATCAACCCCAAGGCCTTTTGCATGACGCTTAAATCACTCAACCACTTGAGCTAACCCACCATACTATATAATATCATTATATACACTATACTGACTTATTCATTTAGTTTTCTATGATATTGTTTATGACATGATGATGTGGTGATATTGACATCATATATTGACTTGTTTTATTTGATGGTGATGATGATTTTGTTACTTGTATTACCTTGCTTATATATGTTGGATGGTATTGATGTTATTTGAGGATGATATTGTTATCGCATTGCCTTGCTTATATATTATGGGCTTGTTTTGACAGATATCCATTTTATTTTGGTTTCGATGGATGTTGCTCATTTCCCTTAAATAATCTTAATAATTGTTATGTTGTTAATTTGAATTGAGCTATTTGTTTGATATTTTTATTTATTTTAGTGTTATGGTATACTTCATTAATAACATTCATATTTGTATCATTGGCATTATAGACCAAGCCAATGTGGTCCATCATTAAGATAATTGCTACGGTTATGGACCACATTGGCTTGGTCTAAAATGTCGATGATGCAAATATGAATATAGTTAATCCAAAAAACTCTATATACAATGATATCAATCAAATATGTCTTGAATGTGAAATATTTCATTGACATAATTTGAATTAATAAAATGAATATAATAATATTGACATTTAATTCTCCAATGCTTTTTTATTACAAATTAATATATGAAATGCATGCAAAATTAGAAGCAAAACTAGGTGATATAATAGATGCAGTACTAGAAGCTAAAGTGGAATGAAAACCCAATGCTAAAGTGGAAGAAAAACGCAGTACTATAGTGGAAGTGAAACTTAGCGCTAGAGTGGAAGCTATTGTGGAAGCGAAACTTAATGCTAGAGTGGAAGCTATTGTGGAAGCAAAATCGGTGCTAGAGTGGAAGCTATAGTAGAAGAAAAAATCGTTGCTAAAGTGGAACCAAAACTTGGTGTTAAAGTGGAAGTTGTAGTAGAAGCAAAACATGGTGCTAAAGTGGAAGCTATAGTGGAAGCAATACTCAATGATAAAGCGGAAGCAATATTGGAAGTTATAGTTGAAGAGAAACTCAATGTTAAAGTGAAAGCAATATTGGAAGGTATATCATAAGCAATCATGGAAGTTATTTCTAGCATGAACAAAACAAAAAGATGGTAAAGTTAGTGACAGAGAAGAAGTTACATTAGGAGCAACTGTCGACACATAGTTTGGCACTACTCTTGTTGAATTACCCAATGCCAAAATCAATGAAAAAAATGTAATATGGTGCATAAGTTAGCATTAAATTTGGTGATATACAAATTCGACACTAAATTTGTAATGTACCCAATCCATATTACATTAAATGCCCACCATACATACGCCATTATTAACTTTAGTGGGCCCTTCACCCCCTGCCACGCCCCCCAACATCGTTACACACCTAGAGAGGATCCCACCAAAAGTTGAGAGGCCATTTAATGTTGAGCTTTGTGTTAGGACAATGCTCAACATTTCAAATAAAAATACAATAAAAGTTGGAGCTAAACTCAATGCTAATGCCTTGTTTTGTTGTAGTGTTGTCAAGGCTCGAGAGCATATTTTCACTTAAGCATTTGATAGTTGTAAATATTTGTGTCTATATTCCACTTAATTTATTAATCTTAATCAATGAGTCCACTTATTAATGTGGTATAGGGAGTGTGGTCTCATGGTCAGTTTCAAGTCTATTGCCTTTCACTATAATATATAGTAAAATAAACTTGATTTGCCTAACACCATCTAATATTCCACAAACTTGCAAGGGCATTAGTCGGAACTCACAACATGTCCTTATCTTGTTTTCATATAGAACATTGTGGCATGACTCTCCAAAAAGACCTTAGTTGACACAAAATATTCTTACATTGTCTTGAAGGGATATTTCCATTAAGATCCATATTATAATACTCTTTACATTTTATTTATAATTATGCATATCCATAAAACATATGTATCATTGTAACTCCATTATGGTGTCCTTACCATGTTTTGCAATGGAGCTCTGCCATTACATGTGCTTAATATATAATAGTTGATCATTAGTACCTTGTTTTCATGCACAATTATCCAATACTAATCATATTTCACGTACTCACACCTAAATTACAAGAGGGATGATCTTTGTGCCTACTAATCACCAAGCTTACCCAAGTCATTCATAATCTCTCATATTAAGAAAGTTTTTAATAAGTTACATTATATAACAACTTGAACAAACATATATACTTCTTTTATCATCATATATCATCCATTCACATGTATCAAGGTGTGGTGAGACCCCCATTATAGGTAAGTTCAAATACGGTATCTTCCTTTGTGATTTCATCTTAGCACTTTGCAATTATTTGTTTTGTTTCGCACATATGCTCTATAGACGCTTCAACATTTTATAACTTCATCCCACACATATGAATTGGTTGTGCCAAAGGGGAAATGTAATTGTAACATATGCAATTTGGCATGTAATGATAATGGATACAGAGGATAACCATATACGCATTTGTGTACCTAATACACACACATTACAAAGCATATTGGAGTATTTCACCTAATTTGGAAGTCATTTCACCTTTTTGGGTCTTGTAGCCCCTTTCCTAACCTTTTTGGCCACCTATAAAGACCCTTTAGTCCTTAGAGTGTCCTTAATTATGTCATGATTTTCTTGTTACCCCCTAGGCTAGGGGTAACTAAGGGGATGATGTCTCAAGGCCCGCAAGTTGAAGACATGGAATGTCAGGATCCACATGAGTAAACAGAGCCCCTCCTCTCACCACACATCACCATTGATCAATAGTAGCTAAGTCCACCATGACAGCATGGCCTAGGAAGGATAGTAGGTCTTGCTTCATGAGGTAACAAGTCTGGTCTCATGGTAAGTTTCATTTTAATAATTGAAGCATTTGAGCATGTTGCAAAAGTCCTTTGTTGATTATGAAAATGTTTGCTTGGAAATTATACCTTTTGCCTCATTTCACCTTGGTGGTTGACATCGTTTCCTAGTAAGTGAGTTACCCTTGGGAAAAGGGTTGCTACTATGGGGTCTCCTTGAAGGGTCATCGTACCATTCCTGCACATACTTATCACTTTCCACACCTCTTCCCTTTAGTTTCCTCATCTTTTGGGTTTTCAGGTTTATTGAACCCAAGAAGGGATTGTACCTCATTTCATTGGAAGAAGGGGCTAAAGGCCTAGAGGCGTTGCAGCTGGAAAAAGTTAAAAACCATAAATTATCCCTCTAGATGCTTTCCCTAAGGTCATGAGAGGAATGAAACACTTCTCCATAAAAAAATGAAGGACCTTTAAAAAAGAAAACACATAATTAATAAATGTCTCGCTTGTTGGGGGAATGCATTTATGGTGTCTTTTAATTTCCTTGCATGTGGCACTCAATGTGTTCCTAACTTCAAGTGATATTGTGGTGCTCCTTACTTTCCATTGCACATAGCACTAAATGTTTTGGACCACAATAAATTAATGGAAAATAAAAGGGCTTGGAAAAAGGTTCCATTGTAAATGAGGGATGCAACACACCCTCCAAGAAGGCACCCGTAAATGAGACAATATGAGCCCTTGATGTGTCAAGAGCCACATGCCCAAAAGTCATACCCCCATCCACCTCATATCCATTACATGAATTACAGAGGGTCTTATTGGGAAACACTCCTTGACATGGGGATTGATCTACCCAATAGGGCACCGTGACAACCCTCCCATACTTAAATTTGCAAATTTTATAAGGTCTTTAAGAATTTGTTTAGTTTGAAAAGGGGGTATTTAATGCACATGTTTGGGTGGTTCTTTTATTAAATGTGGCTTATTTGGCATGATACATGTGACTTGTGGACCCTTGGAGGGAGTACTTGTTTGTCTTTGCAGGACCTTGTTAGGTGAATTTTATTCCATGGAGGAATTGGTAACTTTGACCTTCATGGGGGGTTGAAGACCCCACAGGATGGGCAGAGAACCCCAGAGCTCTTGTGCACATGAGGTGATGAACGCTGCCTTTGGAGGCACTTTGACAACACTAGAGGATGACATAATATCCCTTTCCAATTGGACATTGGCCTTTGGAAGCCTAGAATGTCACTTCCTAAGCCCTTGACGTCATGAGGAGGCTAGGGTTTCGGTGGGCTTGATGGTACCAAATGTGATTTGAAGGAAGGAGAGGCATGGACATGACACTCTAGCACATGAGAGCTTGACACATGGCCTTTGAAGGCCCAATGACTTGCATCTTGAGGCTCAAAGTCACCCTTCTAGGGCATGACATCACCCTTTTGAGGGTTTTACTTTATGTAAATTTTATATTTGTAGTTTTTAAAGGCAGAGAAAGGGGGTTGACCCTCTTTTAATTTGTTGTTGACTTTTTATGTGGACAAATTGGTTTAGATGGCCTCATATAAATAGAGACCATCCCATTTTCATTTTGAGATATCATCACTTGAGAATTACATAACTCTTGGCTGAAATTTTCACCCTACTTGGGTGATTCGCTATCTCTTGTCTCTTGTGCATATGGATGCTTTACTTGTCTATTGGTGGAAGAAAGGCTAGAGACTTCTATTGGATGCTTGTTCTTGGCAATTTGGGTGGAAAATTTTGATAAGTAAGAGTGTTGCATGCTATCTCTTGAATTAGTTAAGGAATTTCTGCAATTTTATGTGTTTCTTCTTGATTTCAAGGTTATTTTGTCAAACCTTTAGAGGAGTATAAAGGCATACACCCTCCATCAAGAAATTTTTCTCTATTATTATTGAAAAGGATTAAGGATTTCTACAAGGAGTAAAAAGGCTTACACCCTTGTAGCAAGACCTTGCTATGGTTTGTTTTCTCTAGGGACTAAAAAGGATTACACCCTTATAAGAATAAGAAACCCTAGCTCAAAGCAAGAGACTCCATTACCCAATAGATAAGACACTAATCTTTGCATTGGAAATTGAATATTGTTGCATCGGTAAACGTGAATTTTGAGATATTGAATCATTCAAGTGTGGATCTAAATTCTATATGTTATTAGCTCTCTTGTCCTCTAAGGGCATCTTGATTGGCTAAGTGTTTGAGCTACAACCATTAGGGCTGCAACAAACTCACTCTCTCTTAATCTTTTACAACTTTTCTACCGTTGAAATTCACTTGCAAGTTTTCATAATTGATCTATTGTTTAAGAGCTATTGTTTGGGTGGCTTGCTTGTTTATTTTAGTGGCTAGAACTTGTTGTTGTAGCAAAATTTTGCTACAGATATAAGGTTGTTATAAAACTCTATTGATAAAACTCATTGACAACCCCCTCTTGTTATCAAAGTCTTGATTTAAACATTGGAAGATTGTCTACTAATTGCTAGCTTTATTTACAACATCATACACTTGATTTTGATGGTTTAATTTGCAGTTGTCCTAGTTTCTTTACTGCTAATATATATTTCCATACTGCTGCAATTTTGGGACAAAAAGGTTTCTTGTTGATTCCCCATTGGTTTTGAGGCTTGCATCATCATATATTTGTCTTGTTTTGGGTAGGTATAACATTGTTTTGCAGGTAAACAACCTTGACAACCATTTACTAGCTCCAAAGACTCTTTCCCCAAGCCTCATTCTCATCCTTGAGCTTGACCTATAGGGGTACTCTTCAAGCTCCTTGCTTCTCCCATTGTAATCCCCCAGGGTCACCTAAGAAGCCTCCCTTGTGTTGGACTTGTACTTCACTAAAATGAGGGGGACATCTATTGAGGTGACAATGATAGGTGTTCTAGTTGTGTCACACACTTGTTGTTTGGGTTGGGCTTTTCCCAAACTACAAATTGTGCGATAACATTTCCCTTTACCCATAATTTTGGCTTCATTCATGGTTTATATTAAAATTTGACCCTCCCATTGGGATGAGGTATAATTTTTAGATGGGTCCACGAATTGCTCCATTTCGTAGGGTCACATCTCCTCGTTGATGTTACATGTCGCATAATATGGTTATTAGTAGTTTTCTGCAACCTTTGTGAATTGGGTTGCACCCTAATGTTTTACATAAAAGGATGCTTAATTATGCTCAAGTGAATAACAAGAAGACAACACATTTATGCTACTAATTTATATGATGCTTGAGATATGTCATCATTTTGCAGGGTTCTTCCATGGACAATTTTCCAATCCATTTGACCTTTGTGAATTAATTAAGGCCCGTGGAGAAGTTGTTTCCATTGAAATTGGGTGGACGGTACATATTTGACCTACCATGCATTATTTGGGGATTTCTCTTTATTGAATAAACTCTATTTATCGATTTCTTGTTGCAAAGACTTCATATAATGTACTTTTCTTCCTCCAAGCTCTACAATATTGGCTCCTTATGATCAAGTGATGCTCCTCTAAATCATGTTTACGCTTGCTCCTTCAAAAAACACAAAATGAGGGTTCAAGATTGCCATAAATAACAAGTGCATGTATTCCTCTTTGTTAATTATTAATTAAAAAATGGATTGACTAGGATGTTTGTTTATTTATTTATTTACTCTTTGTAATAGCTTCCTTACAATCAATTTGATCTTGTAAGAATGCCTAATAACTTGAAGGGAAAATCACATTGTTCTATGTAGTCCACCTATAGTAGACATATCTCACATTCTCAAAAAAACATGGAACTTACAATTGACTAAATTGCCATGACAAGGGATACTATTATGTCAAAGTCATCTAGGATTTGTGCGTGACTCTTGACCACTAGAAACATGCCTTTGGAGAATTAAACCTTGGTGGATGGCCTAACATGCCACCATTCTTACCATTAGTCAATCATGACCCCCTTAGTGGGATACTTGTTTTTTTTCGTGACAATCATGGAATTTTGTTATGGTGTGCTTGGTTTAGTTTATTTTCATTACAATATTGTTTGGTGTAAACTTGGTTGCAAGCCTTAACATTTTTTAAGCACTTTTTCCTTGGCCCCAAGTTGACAACCCATAAGGAAGACTGCCTTTTGATTTCTTATTTACATTGATTGTCCTTTTCTTAAACCGATCCAAGGTCTATCAAGTTTTATTTAACACATTTTGTTGTTAATATTGATTCAATAATCTCGAGTTATTTTACTCCCATAGGAGGCTCTAATATGAAACTAACGTATAAATGGAAATAGTAAATATCATAACTTTTAATCTTTTGGAAGCTCATATAATCCAGGTGTAAATTATTTAATGGTTCAAATCTATTGTTCACTAGGAATTTTTTTTATCTTGACTTGTTTCAACATAGGTTTTGTTATCGAACAATCTGTACTTGCCCAAGGCCCAAGGCAAGTGATGCAATATTGGCGTAACAAGGGGGTGACCTATCACTGTCGCCTTAATAGGAAACCCCTTTCTGTTTAGGAGTATATCAAGATTACCCCAAGGGAGACGTCCCCAGTGACCTAAAGGGTTGATAAAACTAAGGCAAGGATGCAAGAAAATCCCCCTCTCACTCGTCACTCAAGTCAAAATGTTTTGTAGGTCTTTAAGGGATGAAGCAATAGTAAAGATGGAGTGTACCTGCCCATAGCAAGACAACAAAGAAAATATGGTAGCTTTCAAGTACAAAAATGATGTTAGTGCTTCATAAAACCATGAACCTTCGAAAAATAAGCTAGCTGATATAAAATTACAGCAATATAATAATTTACAACAACAATAAGTATTTTGTAATAGCTGCAAAAAATATGCCTTGGAATTGCTTGAAAAAGACAAGAAAATGTAGCTTTAACTAGGCAGAATAATGATCAATTGTCACAAGCAATTTTGGCAATGTCTGGCTATCCTCAAATGTAATTTTTGCACAGAATTTGCTGTAGTTAGATGACTGTAGCAATATTTTGTAACAACAACAA
Source organism: Picea mariana (assembly GCA_032191745.1). Classification (NCBI taxonomy): domain Eukaryota; kingdom Viridiplantae; phylum Streptophyta; class Pinopsida; order Pinales; family Pinaceae; genus Picea; species Picea mariana. Next base: position 47,318 of record JASDQU010750670.1, read on the forward strand.
GTTCTAGTGCTCAAATTTGCAAGGAAACATCATATAAACTTAGCATTTATCTAGTAGATTGTTTGGCAATTATCATAAACAATTTCTAAGTGAGTTAGGTGCAAGTTATGTAGGTGTATGCAACAAATTAGTGTGAATTAGTATGGTTGTAGCAGTGATTTGCAACAACAGCAAGTTAACTAGTGAATCAGTCTAGTTCAGGGTTAGTAGAAGTTAGCAAAAGCTTCAAGGAAGAAGGCATGAGTGTTTGTTTGATCAATCATTCACTAGAGTAAGTAGACCAGTGCCTTTATGGAGAATTGGAGTCAATACGTGACGATTTTCACTTGGAGGCAGCAACAACAATGATTATACTTGTCTAAGGAGAAGAGGTGGATGTAGGAGGTGTTGGCACTTCAAGGCCTCAAACATACAAACCCTAAAGACAAATTCACTAGAGAGTAAGCAATTTTAGGCCCTAGTGAATCTTCCTTCCTTAGACTATTGAAAGGTATTAAAAGCAACAATAACTAGACAATGGATTCTAAAGTGCTAGTATTTAGGGATTTAGAAGTTTATCTAAGTCAAATCTCTTTAGTAAAGTCTAGCAAATGAAGAGCAAAGAAGTAGTAACTTAAGTCCTTTGCTCCTAGGGTTTGTCAAGCAAGCAATTTCATAATATTTAGCATGAATAACAAATATACCATAACCATTCAAATTGAAATGAAAAATTGCAGATTTACCTACTTCACCAAGAATAATCAAGCAATAAAACCCTAGATTGCCAAGTAACTTCACGAAGAAATGATCCAAGTTGCAAATTTTAGCCTCCAAGACAAGCATCTTGAAGGTTCATCTTTGGATTTTAACTCTTGTCATCTACTTTTACCCTCTGGGCCTTTAGCCCCTTATTCCCACAAGGCAAGGTACAACCCTTCCTAGTGTGGCCAATCCCAATGTCCAAACAAAGGTAAGGGGAGATGAGAGGAATAAAGATGGAAAGTGGTAAGTATGGAGGGAACATACGATGAACTTTCGCAAACCCACCCAATGGAAACCCATCCTAAAGGGAGATCAACTTACTAGGGCACCATGTCACCCTTCCAGGTATGAACAAGTTAAAGAGCATAATTTCCAAGCAAACGTTATGAAATGAAAGAGAATTCAATGCAACATATTCAAGTGCTTCAAGAATCAGAGTGACACATACCATGATACCCGGACCAAGCTGGTGGGATGGATATTGTTGTTGTTGATAAATGAGCCATGCTCAAGTGATCCAACTCTCGACACTCCATGTCTAGGACCTGTGGGCCTCGAGACATGATCTCCTTATTTATCCCTAGGGTAGGGTATAACAGGTTTATTACATGTTGTTGAAAAATATGTTGTTTTGGTGGTTTCAAACATAAAAGAGTTTTATTTCCTTTTCCTTGTAAATGAAGTGAATTTTGTCAATGTTAAGAACTCTTGTATGTTGACTTTGCCATATTTTTCTCTATGAATAAAATTTTTTTAATACTTAATGCAATTCACTTTTATCATTTTCATTTGATAAAAAAAACATTTTCCACGTCATGATTCTTCAAACTAAAACCTAAAAATCTTAGTCAAATTTTCTAACCGAGAGGCTTTCTCTTCTCTTGATATATATCATTTCTAGTTGCAAAAAAATATTCAAGGAATTATTATTTTTCATTTTAAGAAACAACCTTTCATGTGTGGTAATTATATAGATAAATTTATTGGCCAGACACTTTGTAATTTGGGCTTTATTGGAGGATTATAGGATCAATGATGGTTGCTTGATTATAATCCCTTCTTCTATTTTGAAGGGATGGCTTACTCACCCAAAACTAGAATTGAAGACACAAAATTGGTGGTACTTGTACGAGAAGCAACATGGATACTAAAAATTAAACAACTAAATCACATCTTGAAAGAGCATAGTAAATGGACCTTTAGAGACATATTCAAAATACGACAAATTATTGATACGAAAATGACCAAGGTACAATATGAAATACTTCCACGATGCTTAATGTATGACCTTAGTAGTTAAGAAACATATATCCATAGAAAAATTGAAGACCACAGACTACAAGAAGGATATTTTTGAAAACAAAAGTCAAGAATCACATGGCCATTGAGTGAGGGAGATAAGAACACCATTTTTTTCTTTCACCAAACTAAAATGAAGAGTTGTAGATGTAATACAATATGTATCCTACAAAACCAACCAAAAGATGCATTAGACTTGATTCATGAATTTGTAATGGAACTACTCTCGTACTATAACCATCTCATGGCATAGACTTTAGGAGATGCATTAGAATTGATTATGAATTTGTAATGGAACTACTCTCGTACTATAACCATCTCATGGCATAGACTTTAATAGATAGATTTGAAGTAATAAATTAAGTATGTTTGCATGTCCATCATTGGTAACATAAATCCAAAATAAAAACTTATGCCAAATGGTCGTTAAGGAATAGGTGTTTTGGTGGTATTAGATATAACAAATAGTAAAGCTAAAAGCTCACATTTATTTCCATCGTATTTCTTCATAAGGTTTTGGGAGGTGGTAGGAATAGGAAATGACATGTGTGAGGGGATGGAATAGTTCATAATGAACAATAATATCCATGAAGTCCCAAATGCAAATTTTATCACTCTTATCATCGAGGAGAAAGTGACAATTACGTTTGACAAGTAAGGACCCATATCATTATGTAACATAATTTATATAATAATGTCTAAGATATTTGCATAAGACTAGATGGTAGATGAACTTTTTTTTAGTGAAGTCGTGTTGGGTTTATGAGGATAATGAATTTATGATGATGATAACAATATGTTAATTCTATGTGCAATGTTTGTTCATTGTGATGTAAATGATGAGTACGACTTGTTGTCTTTTGTTTTTAAAGTCATCACCTTTGGGTAGATTAGACAATACCATTGCAACTTTTATTTTAATTAATGAAAAAGTTATTGATTTTTTTCTACGAAAAAAAAATAACTTCCAAAATAATGTTTAATAGGCTCAAATAGATTCTTCTAGATATAATTTAGAAGGATTAAAGAGGGTTTGTTAAAGGCCAACAAATTCTACATGGGATCATTGTAGTCCAATAAATAATACATTACATGCATAAATAAATAATACATTACATGCATAAATAGAAAGAAAAAAAAAGTGGAATGCTCATAAAAGTTGATATGTCCAAGGGACATGATTGATTAAACTTTTACAAGTCAACTACAAAAGTTCTTTATGTTTGATGATTTATTAAACTTTTACAATTGAA
>JASDQU010750671.1:1444-17554 GCA_032191745.1 Picea mariana
TCTTTCTATATTTGACATCTTTCCTTTTCTCTGTAGAACTTTCTTCATCTCATTTTATTTCCAATATTGAAATCTCTGGAACCTAGTCTTTGTTCACATGTTCTTCGTGTTTTGAATAACCACTGTCAACATACTAGCCATGCTTCTTCTACTTAACTTGTAGAGAGAGTGTGAATTCTTGATTTCTATATCGATTCTTCTTTCTTATCCATGTTCTCTTTTGAGGCTCTTGTCTATGATTGTTGTTGTTCTATTGTGGTTCTTTGAGAGGGACTGTCATTCTACAATATTTGGCCATGTGTCCAAAGTTATTGCACTTATAGCATTCCACTTTAGTGCTCAATGATTCAAACTTGTTGTAACATATTCTCTGTGATTCAATGGGCCTTCTTGGATAACCATTTTGTGTATGAATTTCAAAGTTGTTTATGTTCTTGCTATTAGCTATGTAATTTATAGCTTTATGTCCAAAATTATTGCATGCATAACATAAACCCATAAACATAGTTTGATACCTAAGAGTTGAAGATATTATGAAAGGACTTACTCTTATGAATACTTCTTCTTCCTGAGGCCTATTTGTTTATGTCGATCGTTGATTATGAAATCCGAATCTTCTTGGTGGAGGAGTGTCCCTGTAATCTTCCTTGTAGGTATTCCTATCCCCTTTGATTATTTCTGCATAACTTTTTCGATATGTTTCATGTTCCGTTTCTTTGGAACTTGATCCGTTTTTTGTATGATTGTATCCAAGTACATACTTTTCATGATTATCCCTTTGACTACTGATAATGTCATCCAAAACTTTTGAGTTTTTCTTCATATTTTTTTTTTGAAGATCCTTTCTCAATGTGACAATCTCTGCTTCCAAATTTCCAATGATCATGTCTCTTTCTTCTAACTGTTCTTTGAGTGCTTATTCAATTATTTTATATTCTTCTATTTGAACCTTCAATTCCGTGATGATCTACTCTAGTTATTGAGTGTTTTCCTTCTTGTCTAGTTCTGCTTGTAGCTTCTTGTTTATCCTCTTTTCTCTTGTTATAACTTCTATGGCAGTCAACAATTCTTCTCGGTAGTCAACTTATGCCTCTTCATATTCTTCTTCAGTGTCTTGTTTATCATATTATTCTACTGCCATGAATAGAAATATTTTTGTCTCACTGTCACTGACTTCATCTTCATCTGATGAAAAGATGTCTTCTTTGGTCCATAAGCTTTTCCTGAAAATTTTCTTTCTGGTTCCTTTGCCTTTATATGTTTGTTTTCTATTTGAGTAATCTTCATCATTCCCCTTATTTTTCTTATGAGGACATTTTTTTAGCAAAATGACCAATACCATCACAATTAAAACAAGTCAATGGAAGGTTACCTTATATCTGTCATTGGTTCCCTTATTCAATCTCTTAACAAAATTGGTCATTTCTTCATCATCTTCCAAGATGCCATTGCTGCTGCTATGTTTTTATTTTTTCTTTGAAATTTTGGATGCTTTGAACGCTGCTTCTTTTATATCTGGATTTTCATGTTCAGTTCTCATTTCATATGCTGTGAATATTCCATGTAGTCTTTCCATGCTTATTGATTCTATATTTTCCCTTTCTTCTAGTTTTGATATCTTAGGATCAAATATCATAGGAAGAGATCTTAGTACCTTTTGTACAATTAGAGATTCTTTAAGTTCTTCTCCCAATACTATGATTTCATTTATTGTTTCATCGACTCGTAAGAAGTAAGCTACAATATTATCATCTTCCTTCATCTTTAGTTGTTCGAACTGACCTCTGTAGGTTTGAATCTTTGCTTCTTTGACTTTTGAATCTCCTTCATAAATATTTTGAAGTTTGTCCCAAATATCTTTAGTGGATTTACAATGCATAAATTTGGTGTATATTGATTCACCAAGACCATTCAGAAGTTATTTTGATAGAGTTTTATTTCTCTTTCACTTGTTGGAGGAACTGTTGGTTCTTTGTATCCATCTACTATAGATTTCAAATTTCAAATCACTGTGCCTGTACATATGTTTTCATCCTTCTGCTCTAGAATGCATACTTTTGTCCATCAAAATGTGGTATTCCATGTGTATACATATTGTTTTTCTCCATGATCTACCTTTTAGTGGTTCAAATGATTCTTGAAGGAATCGACTCTGATACCAATTGTTGGATTACTGAGAGGGGGGTGAATCAGTAATAGAGAAAATATCATTTTTAACCAAAAAATGAAAGTGTTAAATACACTTTGAGTTATAGTACACTCATCACTTCACTTTACTATTTACCTTCTAAAATCTATTAAACCACTTTGACTATTTTGACCTTTTGGGGCTTCTAGATGACTCATGAGGGTTCTCCAACTTCACATGGCCATAACTCTCTAACTGTGAGGAGTTATGTGACATTCCACTTATCACTGGAAATGACATGACATCTACTACCCATCCATAATAGTCTTACCTTAAAATATATTAAAACTCATACCATTATACATCAAACAAACTTGGGTCCATTACCCAAACCTTTGTGATATCGCAATTCACTACCATGCTTTCTTCAAGGGTTGACATCAATGAAAAACAACCTAAATAATCAACAAATTACATATATACACAACATATCCTCCAAAATTTGGTTTGTTCTTTCTATTTTCTTTTGTGTCTCAAGGTGATATGTAGTACTAAAGTTCATTTTTGTTCCCAAAGCCTCTTCGAAACTACTCCAAAATCGTCCTATAAACACCGATACTTGATCGGATATGATCTTTCTTGGTACACCATGTAATATCACAATCTCACTTACAAATACTCTAGATATGTATGGCACCTGATACGTCGTGTGTACAAGAATAAAGTGTTCACTCTTTGTCAGAGTGTCAACTACCATGAAAACTGAATTGCGTCTCCTTTCCCTCAGTGGAAAACCAACAATAAAGTTCATAGAAATGACCTCCCATTTTGATTCTAGAATAACGTCTGGCTGTAATAATCCGGTCAGATGTCTATTTTCAACTTTCACTGGCTGATATTCTAGACATCTCACCACGTAACTAACAATGTCTTCTTTTATTTCCTTCAATAAGAATAAAGGCTTAAGGTCCTCCTTCATCTTCGTGACTCCTGGATGAGCCATGTATATTGCTCGATGTGCTTCAGTTAAGATCAAACTTCTTAATTCATCATTAGACAATACGTAAATTTTGTTGTTATACCTCAAAAATCTACCATTGTCCAATGTATACCCTTCAAACTTTGGTACCGTCATATTATCTTGTCCAATATTATCCTTAACTTCCTTGTACCAATCATCGTCTATCTATAAAGATATAATCTTTTCTCAAAGATTCATCTTAAGAGGTATTATCGATAATATGTGTGGTCTCCGAGTCAACACATATTCCACTTTGGTCATCATTCCTTTAATGTAAGTAATCTCAAAATCGTATTCTCTAAGTAATTCTGACCAATGCCTTTGTCGCGCATTCAAGTTACTCTGTGTAAATATATGTTGCAATTCACAATGATCTATGTTTAATTAGAATTTTTGTCCAATTATATAGTGTCTTCAAACTCTCAAGTCATAAACAATTTCCAATAACTCCAACTCATGCGTTGCGTAGTTCTCCTCATGCTTTCTCAATTTCCTTGAAATGTAAGTGATCATTCGATCATTTTGCATCAAAAATCCGCCTAAACCTTCCTTGGATGGGTCTGTGCATACCAATAATTCCTTATCCATGTTGAGGACTTTCAGTATTGGTGTTGTCATCAACAACTCCTTGAGCCATTAAAATTCTTCTGCACATTTCTCAGTCCATACAAACCTCTTATTTTTCTTCTCTAATTCTGTGATTGGATTTGCTATATTTGAAAAACCTTCGACGAATCATCAGTAATATCCTGCTTAACCCATAAATATGCGTACTTCTTGTACATTTTTTAGTGTAGGCCATTCCATTATAGCCTCTACTTTCATTGGATCCACAACGATACCTTCACCAGATATGATATGTCCCAAGTAATGAATCTTCAATTGGTAAAAAGAACATTTCGATACATTCCTGTACAATTTGTTTTCTCATAGACACTGTAGTACCAATCTTAAATGTTCGTCATGTTGTTATTTCATCCGAGAATAAATCAGTATGTCGTCAATAAATACTTGAACAAACGTGTCCAAGTATTTGCGGAACATCCCATTCATCAAGCTCATGAATACTCCCAAGTCGTCTTTCATTCGAAACGGTAAAACTGTAAACTCATAGTGTTTGAATCTCGTCTTAAATGCGGTATTAGGGATATCTTCCTCTTTAATTCGTAACTGGTGATATCGTGATCTCAATTCAATATTTGAAAACACCGTTGTGCCTTTCATATGATCAAACAAATCATCTATTAGTGGAAATAGATATTGGTTCTTGATCATCATTTTTTTCAATTGACAGTAGTCAATACAAAGTCTCCATGATCCATCCTTCTTTCTTACAAAAATAACTAGCGCATCCCAAGGTGACACACTTGGACGTATGAGTCCCAAGTCCAATAATTCCTTCAATTTCATTTTCAACTATTGTAATTCAGGCATTGACATCCGATATGGCATTCTTGCTATAGTTTCAGTTCCAGGATTCAATTCTATTGTAAACTCCAACTCTCATTCAGGTAGTAAAACTGGTAACTCTTCTAGAAGAACGTCTGCAAACTCTTGTAATACATGAAGGATTTCTAATACTTTCACCTCACTCTTTTCATTTAGCTCTAAGATTTCATACAACTAACATCCCTTGTGCATGCTATTCTCTAGCTGTAGGGAATAAATGAACCTCAAGGACACCCCTTGGTTCGTTCCTATAATCAATCTAATTTGTCCCAAATCATCTATCAAACTTAACTGTTTTGTCTTACAGTTGAGTATCGCATCATGCAATTCCAACCAGTCCATACTAATCACTATGTCATAATATCCTAAAATCGTACATATAGGTTGGCCTTCACTACAAAATCTCCCAAGTTAATACTATAGTCTGTAACCTTTCCTCCGAACTTTTGTTTGGCACCTGGAGCCATTTCTACATATTTTAACTCGTTTTGCTAGACTTCCCTTACCTTAATTCTATTTAGCATTGCACTAGAGATAAATCTCTTTGTAGCACATGGATCTATCAAAATACTAAAATTTTGGTCAGTGATTGTCCTTGAAGTCTCGAGAATAGTGAACTGGTGCTTGGCCTAGCAGTTATTCACCATTGAATGAATCTTGTGATCCTTTCCCAAGTCTCCAACTGTAGTGGGTCCTAATGATCCATCCACTCTATCCTTCTCAATCAGATAGTATCATTGGTAATGTGTCTCTCCACATGTCCAACATCTGGTCTTCGGTCCAATACTCTCGGTCCCCGAAGTAGAAGTTGTTGGCTTAGTAGTCTATGATCTTGGTTTTTTATACTGAATGGGCCTAAACTGTTGATGTTGTGGGTGACGTTGTTGTTGATGCAATGGTCCTCTATAAGGAGTCCTCTGTTGAGGATTCTGTCATCATAGTGTCATTAACATAGGTCCTCTAGACGTATCTTGATGCCTTGAAGTTGGTCTGGCTAGTGTCTGATGTTGTTGTGCCCATGATGTCATATGTCTAGTTGGTCTATAAGAAGTCCTTCCTTGAACCCCATTGTTTAGCTCTTCCTCAGCTATGCGGGCCTTCTAAACTACATCATGCAATTCCTAAGGTATTAGAATCCTTACCTTTGCACGAATGTTGAAGTTAAGTCCAAATACAAACTTGTTGACCTTCAACTTCTCTGTGTTCATAAGTGGGGCATATCTAAGAAACTCCATGAATATGTCCTCATGCTCTAGAACTATATGACCACCCTTTCATAAGGTGTTGAAATCATTAAGTTGGTGCTCAATGAATTCCTCGGACAAGTACCTCTACTGGAACCGTTCCTCGAACAACTCCCATGTCACGTCTTCGATGACCATGTTCAGTTGAGGTAGGAGCATCTTCCACCATTGAAGAGAACTCTTGTTTAGTTGAAATACCGCCATGTGGGCATTCATGTTGGATACATTCATGTTGGAGGTGTAGTCACAAAGTGTGAAGCACATCACCATGTTCTCCAACCATGCCTCAACGGCTGAGCCATTTGTGGCACCCATGAACTCGGGAAACTTAACCTTATCGATTTCTCTTTGTATGATAACACTACCAGTAGGAGATCATTTTGAACCCTCTTTGGGTACAAACACTTTTCCCTCATCTCGATCCAGTCGGTTAATTAGAGCCTTTGACATCCTCTAAAAGGATCTCATCATACCTACCACATCTCCCACAAAAACCTATTCTTGTTCAGTGATTTGTTCTTCTCCTTGGGGGTTATACCCCTCTGACGTGGATGCTATCAGAGGCGTCACACCTCTTCCTCTTTCTCCAAAACCACGTCATCTACCTCCTAACCATGATTACCTGCATGGACAATTTTCAAATTTTTAATTAGCGATATAGTTTTAATCATTTGTTTAACAAAGTCGAAGGCATAATGGTCCAAAGTTGCAGGGTTGAACCTGCTCTGATACCATATGTAACAAACCCTCCATTATGACAACAAATAGTGAGTACAAAAGAGCTAATATTTTTTTTTTTGAGAAACAAAGTTACGACTAGTGACATGTGTCACAACATATATTAATAACTACACAATCAATTTTCATCACAAACGACTAAAATAAACATCACTATCATTCAATCATCCATATCACATAAAGATAACATAAGGAAACTACCTACCCAACCTATCCTGCAAGGTTAGGACATCCAGGAAACATAATCAACACTCAATTCCAGGATTCATTGGATTGATTTTGACCACTTAAGCTCTTAGGACTGGCGACTGTTCTTAGGAACAAGGAGGTATCTAAATCCCATTAATCCAATCATGACAGTAGCCGCACCCGCAGGCATGCCGCTCTCTCAGGATCTTCTTCTACTCACAGCCCGAAGAACTACTAAGTCCTTCTATTTCCCTATTGGGAAATCTGCACCCCACAGATTCTCCTTAACAATCCCCCTGGTCAAATCGGGGAATCAGACTTCACAGTTTCGCAAGTCCCATGGTCGCACACCTTGTGCTTCACAATACCCCAAAACCCGATGGGTAAATGTTAATTCTCTCCTATTCCTATTGGGAATCCTTCCATCGGGATTTCGGCACCTCTGATGTTGAAAACAACTTGCCTCACTGATCCCCAACTCTCGATATGCCGATACACCGATGCACACATGCAGATTGACTTTTTCGCCTCCCGTCACTTCTATCGGGAGTTCGAGATTCGCGGGATCGCAAATCCTGATGACAAAGGTTTTAGGTCTCACTTTTTCCTGGTCCCCGATATTCTACACCACCTGTCTTCCACCAACTCCGGCTGTGGCCCACACTATCCTCCCATCGGGATATCGTGTTTCATGATTCCAAGTTGCAAGAGTTTCTTACTTTTGAAAACCCCGATGCTTCAAACTTCAACTCTCTTGCGATCTCCTGACATGTGTCCGCACAGATGGACGACTCTGATCTTGTCAGGATATCGCATCTCGCGATATCGCAATTCTCGTTGCAATAACTTGGAGGTTTGACTCGTGATTCCTCGATACGCAATGTCACGTGTAGATCCAATGGTCCTTGTGACTCGGATCGACGGCTCTGCCCCTCCTAAGCTTGGGTACTTCCGCGCCTATGCTGGTAACTTCCCTGTGCCTCCACGAGATCCAACGTCCCTTGAAATTTCGCGGAATCTCCTCAAAGGATTTCGACCGTCTGCTTTTCCCTTTGCAAACCCACGAGATGTGGAAGTCTCTCCCCACAAGACTCGTTCATCTACTCGCCAACGTGCGATGCTTCCCTTGGACGTTCAATGGCATCTTCCCTGTGCTTGTCCTTCAGCGAATTCGAAGGCCTACTCCTCCTGAGCTTTTTTCCATGACTTCAACCTTCTTGGAAACCTCTTGCACGCACTCCTTGCGGTAACCCTTCAACCTCGACTGAGATTTGAAGTCTCTCAATTGCTGTTCTCAGGTTCGCAACCCTGAGACTTCATCTAGCCTGCGCACTCCTTGCACGGCTTCTGTGCCCAACTACACCTTCGAGGAAGTGAGAACCAAAAACTATCTCTAATTGAACCCTTCTGTCTACACACTCCTTGTGGACAATTCAACTGCACTCCTTGCAGAAATCCTCTGGCTCAATTAGAGAAACAATGGAAACTCATTCACTCATCCTCTCAGACTTCTAATCAACCATGGAATCACATACATAGCATATAAAAACAAATGTATGACAGGAAGTAGATATTCATAAGCATAGCATCAATACACAGAGAAATAACACAAACAATGAATTTGAATCAAAGCTTTCTTCTATTAATTCAAATGTCTGTACATGGGTGTTCTTCATACAATTCTTTGTATGCTCCTGTTCTCCTGATTGATAATATTACAATGTACAATGAGGGTGTCTATATCTGTTTCCCTCTTGGGCTCTAAAGCTATCAAATCTAAAATTAAATTCCTATCCACCAGCATTAACTAAATTAAATGTCGTCTATCTACTAAAGGACGAGAGCTTAAAGGATCAAGGTCCATTTACAATGCACAAGTGTGCTCTTTCATAAATGACTTCATTAAAGATTTGCGCAACAATCCCAAAGTGTTTTCAAAATTTGTGCTGCTTGTCCAGCTATCCTTCGCTTCCACGCTGGCTCGCTTGATGAGTCGGTGATGCTCCTGCATCAAATCATAAGATGAAATTCAAGAATAGATTAATCAACCATACTTAAACATCAATTCTTCCTATTGCAATAGAATAAAATACTTTTCGTAATCAATCTTTCAATCAATATTCAGTATAAGTTTGAGTAAAATAATGATACATAAATATTAATAAAAACCACAAGATCATAAGTACAATATTAATATCAGATAGAGAATTCATTCTAATCATCATTATTCAATTCAATAATATTACTTAATACTTTTATTATCTATTCATCATATCAATCATATATGGGGACTATGATAAAAAAACTCTATATAAACTAAATCTATTATCATATAATGACCCAGTATTAAACTATTAAATATTTATTTTCATATCAATGTATAATTCACTAAGTATACAACCAACACGTCATCCAACACATTATTTATTTACTTTATTTAATACTTCCTTATCACTTCAATCATATGATGTGATAGTAATGGAACTAAATACCAATTCCATGACTTGTCATATAACAGAATTAAAACTTAAACTATATATCATGACACTTACGAAAGGAAAATGAGTTTAAAACTTGCATTCCATACAATCATTTTTCTTAAAAAAAATTGTGGACCAGTGGAGTAACAGAATTGAGTTTTTCCATAAGTTTTTCATCCTCATTATGCACAATTGGAAATAGAAACTTGTTTCCGCCTATTGTTTTTACCCCAAAGATTGGAAAAAATCCCTTTATTAATGACATTTGTTAATTGTATACACATAAATTTAATTAATCTCAATTAACCAACTATCACTTAATAATGGTGTTGAACTCAAGAGTCTAATATATAAACAATGTATAAAGGGGATTACATTATAATCCATTGTATACGATAAAACTAATTTAAAGAGTAAAGGCTTTCTTGGATAATTGATTATATTTAAATTTAATATAAAATTCAGGACATCGTCAATGTCACTACTTTCAACCAGTGTATTGACCTTTCAATCAACAAGAATGAGTAATATTCTAGTAAAAAATTAAATAAAAGAGCACTTCCTTTTATGAGAAGGGTCAACGCATTTGGTTTGGTTTAAATTTACCACCTTAATTCAAGCGATACTATTCTCAACTAAAGAAATGAGTTGAATTAAGACTCTAGGAAGAGTCTTTGCGCATGCAAAGTGTGACGATAGGGTTCATTAAAGAAGTGGATACTTTACAAGATGGGGATCAACTAATATATCTTCACGACGGTAAAATGTAGAAAGATTGATTGCCAAACTCCATCCTAACAAGTTTCGAATGAGAAATTATTTGGATTTGAATGGGATATTCTGGTTGGATATTTACTATTAGTAAAATCATTTGCAGAGTTAAAATGAAATTCACAAACCAAAAATTCAAATATCATCTACCAAGTCAAACAATTAGATAACGCTCAGTTAATTAAATATCACATTTCATTGTATCAGAACTAATTAAATGGTACAGGCGTTAAAGTCTACCAAAGCTTCTATTATGGGATATTTGGTACGGATCTGATCATGGCTTGATTTTATTATCTAAATACATTCAAGATAATTGATCCAAAAATAACATTGGATTGTTGTAAATAATTTATGAGCAACAACAGATAAGATTTGGAAATGCGTTTAAGAACAGACAGACAATTTCATGTGACTCATTGCGGCCAAAGCATGAGGAATCTGAAGAAACGATCGAAAACCCATCTGCAGAATAGACCCATTTAGTTTAATAGCGATATTTTTCCCAAAACAATGTGTGATTTGAGAGATATTTTTGTTTCTTTATGAGGGAAATTTGAGGTGGAGAAAATTGTTAGTGACACCCCGACTATTCATTCATTGCATAAATATATGAGGAAGTTCAGAGCCTACAGAGATCCAAGAAATTAAGAGGAGGATTTTATCCTTTCTTTTTTGTATATTATTTATTTTGTAAACTTTTTCTTTTCAAAATGAGTAACAGATGGTTGGAATTTTGGGAAAATGGACTAGTATTTTCGAAGAAGAATATGAAATTCCAGATTGCTTAATGGCTTTTGTCATGTGATTAAAATTGTTTTTCTTTCATTATAATATCTTTATATTCTTTGAGTAATTGATTATGCATTGATTTAAATTATATTTAGTCTGTTTTATCCATACATGGTTAATTGCTATCATTTATGTATTAATTTTATCAATCTTTAACAATCTATTATCCCAATTATCTTGATCTTGGTGATTGCATTATTTTGATACAAATATTGTATTATATTGAGTTTATTCATGTAATTGAGATTTGTAAATATATAATTGTTCAATTGAGATTTTTCTTATTGTCGATTAGTCTATTATATCTTCACTAAGAATCATGATTTGAAAGTTGTTCTTTCTTCATTTTAAATAAGATTTAAATTGACAGTTAAAGTGATTTTTATCTTGACACTGTCACAATATTAGAATTATACAACCTTTTGCTATAGATTTCTCTTAGCAGACATGTTGTTGGAGCAGCGTTATACAGGAAGGCACAACCAAAAGTTCTCTTTAAATACTTGCTAGTTACAGGTTAATTATTTTCTATTTGTTTTGATTTATATTTTGTGAATGTAAATTAACATTTAAGCTTAAATAATTTGTTTATTTAAGTTAAAACATTATTATTTACATTCATTTTATTTTTACTTTTTTTTTAGTTTCAAGGTTAAAATTAGATTAGTAGTATGTTTTAGATCTATTTAATTTTTCCTGAGATTCAGTTCTCTTGTACAAACTAGTTTACAAGGTTTCTATAAATCTTGCACCTGTTTATTTGTATATGTTGTATATAAAAGTGAGAATAGTGAATGTATATAGTAGATCTTCATTAATGCATATCTATTTATTTTATTTTAGTATTTTAGATTAGATCCCTTTATTGGCTAGCGGAGTCGTTAAACCCGTCAGGGGTAGTTATTCCAAACGACTTGGATTATTTAGATAACCTCAGACTAGACTATTCCCTTCTAGTTTATGGTGTGTCATAAACGTCCGTCAACAAATGACACTAGACGGAGGGCTGAGGTAAATTTAATGATTAAATGTTTCACCCCTTAGTCTGTCATAATTCCATATTTATAAAAAAAAATTATGTGTCATCTTATAATGCACTAAAAGGTAGATTATATGACAAGCTAACTATTTGGAGTCAATTTCTTCAATTTCTTATTTTTTCATGGCTCCTTCCCAAATCACTGTGTTGGAACATGCTTTCAATGTCTCATTACCAGTCATTCTCAACAAGACAGTTGATCTCTTTTCAGAACTCACCTTTGAAGGTGAATGGAACACATCTGCAGTAGACCATATTTCTAAATTTTGTTATAAGTTCTTAAAGAATAATATCATTGATCTCAATCTCATATGTAGGTTGTTTTCCCTCACTTTTCTAGGCCGGGTTAAATATTGGTTTGATTCCTTTCGAGCTAATTCTATCCATTATTGGTCCGAGTTTGTAATTGAGTTTTTATCATATTTTAGAAATTATGATTATGATGAATTGGGTGAAGAATTAAATTTCTTAAGGAAAGAAAATGATGAATCATTCAAGGATTTTGCAATTAGGTTCATACATGTTTGTACTAGATTCCCTCTGAAAGAAATTCCTCTTATTGATGAATGGTTTCAATATCTTGTTTCTCTCTCAGACAAGTAACATCGATTAATGGTTAACCAATATGAATTGAGCACTAATACTCAATCTTAAGATGGTTTAAAAGTTCATGATGATATTGAAGTCATTAAAGCACCACATTTTTTGTCAAATTCCTTCATTTTTGTAGATCAGGAGCAGCATGACATTTTACAAGATACAATTGTCGCTTCTGATATTTATTTGCCAACAATGTATTTTTCTAATGAGGAAGGAACATTGAATTCAAAAGGAGACCGTGGTCAAACTCTCCAAGATATTACAATTGTTTCTGAAGTAAAAGAGATGGAATGTGAATTTGGTTATTGTTGTCAGTAAAACTTCCCCTCACTCATGTGAACAGGTTCAATATAAATTAGTAAGAGATGACAAAACATTGGTCAAACTAGTAACGAATCATCTAATTATGGTAATTTTCTCTCACATTCACCCTTTTATGATGAACATGATTTGGTCTTGGAAAATATCTCGTGTTCTTTAAAAGAGCATATGATGAGAGATGGTTCGTTTATTCAAGGAGAGGGAAAAAAACCACAATTCGAAACACATATACCTATCATTTCAAGAGATGCATTTCATCTCCTCAATTCTTCTACATATTATTCCTTATACCCTAATATTATTGATCATCATGCTATGCAATCATGTGTTCCAGATCACTTTGGAATGAATCTTGCACTATATAATCAAGTACAAATTAATGATGATTTTTGCACAGAAGATAAAGAGGAGAAAATTACCACTCATGATCATATTACTTCTTATTCTAATCAGTTATCTATGGGGGAATTAAGGAATGATTTAAAATGGCATCAAATTGTGTCTTCCATTGATTCATCAAAATTTGTGTTTAAAGAAGAATCTGAATTCTTCCATAATCAATTTTTTGAGATTGAAAATTACAATCAACCAAACATTGATATCAATGAAGATTATTCAAATATGTTGGTTTTTCCATTTATTTCATCTCAAGTAGTTAATGTCGAAGCATTCAAGCTCAATGATAAGTTTCAAGAGAATGGTACACTTCTTTTCCAATCAAAAATCACGATAAGTTCTCGCAATCTTGATCTTACCTTTTTACATGATTCTTTCCATGATAATATAATACTTTATTCTCATTAGGAATATATATCGTCTGTGAATTGTTTCGAACAATCCTATGTTGGTAATTGCACATATTATGATAGGATTGCATATTGGATGGAATGTTCATATTTTGAAAAGTTTCCACAGAATGGTAAGGTTGTTTTCACCTTATTTGTGAATAAATATCAAGGAGGTAAACTTAACACATTCTTTTTGTATCCTCCACACGAAGAAATTCATAGGCAAATAGAAAAATGTCAAGATGGTGGGGCACTTCAGTCTTGGCCGATGGTTATGTCAGGTCCTCATAATTTTGGCAAGTTTTATGAACTCAGTTTCATTCTTCCATGTTTTATCGACACATGATCAACATAAAAGTTCATAATTATCGACACAGTTCCATACATCAAATAAAATGAAGCGAAAAGATAAGAAATGATCAACCATCAATATTAATTATCAAGTATTCATGGTGGGACATGAAATTATACTGCATAACATACATCAATTAATTGATGCAATTACTACCTATGAAACATTCTACATTATTAAATTACACATGTCATAAAATAATTGATTGACGCAATTTCCATCTACAATGCCTTCCGACAATAGTAAGTAGCTTTAAGAAAAACTCTATCATAAAGATATGCCAAATTAAATATATTCGCCAATAATTTTATAATACTTAGGCAACCTAATTCCATTCACCTATTTCTATGGACATTCCTTCAATACTTCCTACATTGTGAGGATAACAAAGACAATAAAATCATTTCATTGTGATGCCTAAGACTCCAAATTACATCAAGAACGTTTAAAAACAACAATTACACAATAAGGCAGTCGTTGTAATTCCATTTTAAATCAAGCTATGATTTAACATTATAACATTAATAAATCAATGAACATTATATTACACTAAAAGCATGGAGACTTTTAAAGTTAAGACAACAATTTAATATAAATTAGTTGATCTTGTGAAATCTATTTTTATTGCCACTCATTAATATAAACTATTACTCAAGAACCTCTTTGCCTAATCACCATATCATTCTCCTATGGGGTCTATGATTAGAAAAATTTAAATAAACTAAGTCTAAAACCATCATAGTCAATGATCGAAATCAATAATAAACCATGGTAAGACCATTAAATTGACAGTTATAAATAAAACCTACACTCATTCATTTACATCTCCTTTATCCTTAAATAAACCATAGAACTGATAACCAACCATTGATACTATTTAATCAATGCATTAAATAAGAATCATACAATAGACTTAAACCATAAATAAGACTTATACATTAAATAAATAAATAAGACTTCTACATTAGAAGAGACTACCATCATGAATCCAACCTACGTGTAAAAAATAGTAACTCAAAGTAAATTATTAAATCAAGGAGGGAAAAACGTTGGGAAATATTTCCCCAAAATAACAGCTAGACAGGCCATCACATAAATCAAAATGCTATTCACTAGGCATGGGGACACTGAGATTAATCATAAGAAAACACAAATATTTATCAATCAAACATAGACAGAGATTTATCAATCAAAAAAGAAGGGATTTATCATTCAAACGCAAAGGTTTATCATTCCCAAATGCACGCAGAGATTTATCAATCCAAATGCAGTGATTTATTATTCAAACATAGAGGTTTATCATTCACAAACGCGGAGATTTATAAAAAATGCAGGCATAGATTTATCAATCAAAACAAAGGGATTTATCATTCAATGAAGAGGTTTATCATTCACAATGTAAAGGGTTATCATTCACAATGCAAAGATTTATAAAAAATGCAGAAAAATATTTATCAATCCATATTATGAGATTACCTGGTCTTCTTGACCAATAGTTAGGTAAGCAATGTAACTAATAAACATAAGACAACAATTAGGTATGAAAATGACCTTATGAACATCAAATTCACAATGATAATTAATCAATTGCAGATAGATAACGTCGATATAGTTCTACCCACCGAGATACACTTCTAAATGAGCCTTTGATAAAATGTATCTATATATATTTTTACAAAGCAGAAGTAGGAGGCTTTCTTTTTTGTTTCTATATTTTCATAAATGTTCAATAATAAATAAGAACTTATGAATATAGAACATTTTAATAAGAATTACACAACACACCAAACTGCACTTAATCTCAAAAATAAATCAACCAAAACTTAGACTCGTGGACAAAATTCTCAACAAGCATAATTCAAATATTATTGGAAACACTATAGTAGTTTGTGCTCCAGAAAGGGAGATGCAGCTCATAAAAATTAAAAGATAATGAATATAGGAATTTTTAGTGATTTGTTCAACGTAGAGAATGCTTACTATCTCAGGGGTTAAAGAAGAATCCCAACTTGGCCATCTTACACAACTACAAGGACGCAAAGGTTATTCCGCCAAAAAAACAAGGAGATAAAAACAAAATAATCGCAGATTAATGAAGAGGATTTTTTTGCATTACACTGTAAGGCAATTATTGGGAAGAGTAATTATCCTTCACTTATTATCCATGCATAAGAAAGAAGGGCATTTGAATATAAATA
>JASDQU010750671.1:17775-38184 GCA_032191745.1 Picea mariana
TAAAAACTTTAATAGGCGTACCTTCACCAATGACAATGAGGCGAGGATTTCCTCCCAGCGCGTTTTCTCCATCTAGATCCCGCTTTTCAACCAATGTGACAGCACCGGTACCTCCAAGCCAACGCTAGGGGTACACTTCTTCCCCCTAAGCCCCCCAAGCCATAAAGGGGACATGCACACAATACCACAAAATGCTAGAACCCAACTCGTCTCACAAGGTCGAGCTACCACTCATTACTCGAGATGGGTATCCCAAATCCCATAAGAGAAAGTTCAGTCAAGATGAAATTTCAGTAGCGTAATGTTACACAAGCCATATGTGATTCATACTCCTCCTCTGCCATCATTTTTATAGAGTTTCTTAGTCATTAGTTTCCCAAACCCTCATTAGATTCCCCTTTTTATTTATTTAATTAGGAAAAATCTCCCCCTTACACATGTCGCCCAATCCCCTAGTTGCACCAAAAAATCAATTTTATTAATTAATTAATTATTCTTATTTCCCTCACCCGCCTAAAAGAGTTCCTAAAAGTGCTCCTCGGTGTCCCATTATTCCCTTACAATTCTTAAATGACTTACGCCTTACTTAATTCCTAGTTGAGTTCATAAATAGAAAGTTCCAAAGGCTAGATTCCTTATTAAGTTAGACCTCCAACTTTTTCTTTAAGTTTCCCCTTTTCATTAAGTTTCCCTTTTTATTTAAGTTTCCCCTTTTCATTAAGTTTTATTTTTTCTTTAAGTTTCCTTTTATTTTAAGTTTCCTCCTTTTCCTTTTTAACTAAAAATCAATTTAGCAAGTGTAGATAAAAGCAACCATTTACCCTTTTAATAAATTTAATCCTCCGTTATAATTTTTACTTTAATAATTAAGTTTGAATTTCTTACCCCCCTTCTTGTTGCATGTTTATTTATTTATTTTTTATTTTTTTATCCACATGTTCTACTTAGACCTAGGTTTTAATTTCACTAGGTTGGGAAACAATTTTTAAGGGAACTTTTAGTTATTAATTTTTTAATCATACCATGATATATTTTAAAGCCAACCAGGTCCTAAGGAGGTATAGTTTTCTAGGAACTAGGTTTATTAACTTATCAGTTAAAATCACGATGTTCCCTTCAAGACGCACTACGTGCTCCAAGGGTGCCACTCACCTCTTTCTTTTTTCTTTGCGTGACATGCCCTTCAATATGCACTATGTGCTCCAAGGGTGCCACTTGCCTCTTGACTAAATTTGGTAGATGTCAAACCCCTCGAGTCAATACTTCACCAGATGATCTTATGGGAGACTAAGGGCCTCTAAGGAATAAGGCCCCTTCCTTATTGCACACCCTTAAGAATCATCGTGAGCAACTGTCACAGTCTACCCTCACAACATCGTGGGTCTTCTCGAACTAGGTAATCGTTAACCTACAGTTTGAGCCACGACGGGAGTGCTAGTAGGCTATCATAGGGTTGTTGCCACACCTCTCCCTTAATGTCTCTGGTTGTCATCCGTGACCCCTCTACTCCATATGTGATTTTGTTCGACAAGCTATCATCAACCTACATCCATCATAAAATCATGTCAGCAATAATAATAAATCATCATAACATCTAATCATTTGTACATATGTCATATCCACAACAGTCAAACCCTAACAGTCCACTCTGTGACTCAATCTAGAGTCCAAGTGGTTTCATTGATGCCTATGCATCCTCAATGTCCAGAGTCCTGCACACTTAGAAGAACCTAATCAATATCACCTATCTATGTAAATACAACAAAATGACATATCATCGAATCCACAATATATCATAATCATAATCAAAACAAGCAATAGTATAATAACCCGGATCACTTACACGCAAGTCTCGTAAGAGAATAAGTTCGCTCATTGTGTGCAAGAGCGGGATGTTACATACACCCCCTCTTGTTTTAAACTTTGTCCTGAAGTTTCACAGTATGTAAGTGTCGAAATAAAGTGTATCAGAATATCATAGGTCTATATACCCCAAAAAAATGGAAACTGCTGATGCATATCATATGTGTCCTCCTAGGTCGCTGAGTGCAGACTATAGTTGTCCCACTGTACCTTAACATGATCTACTTTTCGATGTCATAGTTTTTGAATGCGATGGTCTAAGATGCGGATTGGATCCTCCATAAGAGAACCCTCATCTGATACCTGCAAGGTACTCATATCAATAACATGTGTAGGATCACTAACATAATGTCTCGAAAAGATACATGAAAAACATCATGCATACACCTCAAAGAATCAGGCAAGGCTAGTCGATAGGCCACGAGCCCCTTCTTTTCCACAATATCTAAGGGTCCCACGATCATAGGAGATATTTTAGCACCCTTTACAAACTTGATCAAACTCTTATGTAGTTTCACCAGCAAGAAGACTTGATATCCTACTTCATAACTCTCAAGGCGTATACAATGTCTAATAACTCCAAATCATGTGTCACATATATCTCCTCATGCCTTCTCAAATTTCTTGAGATGTACGCGATCACTCGACCGTCTTGCATCAAGAATCTGTCTAAGACTTCCTTGGATGCATTAGTGCATATCAAGAAGTTCATGTCCATGTCAAGGACCTTCAGTATCGGTGTTGTTTTCAACAACTCCTCGAGCCTCTGAAATGCTTCTGCGCATTTATCGGTCCAAACAAACTTCTTGTTTTGCTTTTGCAATTCCATGATCAGATTTTCTATCTTTGAAAAACACTCGACGAACCATCGATAGTATCCCACTAAACCCATGAAGCTACGCACTTCGAGGACATTCGTCAATGTAGGCTATTCCATAATAGCCTCAACCTTTGTTGGATCCATGGTGATACCTTCACCAGAGATGACATGCCCTAAATAGTGAATCTTTGATAGATAAAACGAGCATTTAGACAATTTCCCATACAATTTGTTCTCTCGTAGACACTATAGTACCATGTGAAAGTGTTCGACATGTTCCTCCATCATTCGAGAGTAAATCGAAATGTCATCAAGGAACACCTGACGATAGTCAAGCAAGGTGTCCACGAATCATCCTTCCTCCATATGAAATTAACAGGAGCACTCCAAGGAAACACACTTCGACGTAAGTCCTAGGTCCAACAAATAATTCAGTTGCACTTTCAAATCCTATAAGTTAGAGCTCAACATCGGATAAGGCCTTCTTTCCATAAGTTCAATTTTAGGCTTAGGTCTATGGTAAATTCCAATTCCTTCTCCGACGACATCCTAGGTAAGTCCTCAGGGAAGATGTCTGCATACTCTCTCAACACTGGAAGGTGTTCTAGATGTTCCTCTACTCTCTTCTCATTTAATGTAAGGATCACATACAACTTACATACCTTGCACATGCTCTTCCTTAGCTCTAAGGAAGAGATGAATATCAGGGAAACCCCCTGGTTCCGACCTACAATCACACGTCTTTGTCCCTCATCATCGACCAAGCTCAATAATTTTGTCTTATATTTGAGTATTGCCTCAAGCGATTCCAGCCAGTCCATATTGATCACAATGTCATAAGATCCTAAGATCATGATGTAAAGGTTGGCCCTAGTGACAAACTTTTCCAGGTTAAGGATATAGCCCATAACCTTCCCACCAACCTTGTGCTTCACTCCCGAAGCCATTTCTACAAATCTAAACTTGTCTTGTTTGAATTACTTTACCTTAATTATTTTTAGTGCTTCCCCAGAAATGAAACTCTCTATATCGCCTGGATCTATCAAAATACTAAGAGTCTAGTCAGCGACGGTACCTGACATCTCGAGCGTAGTCGACTGGTGATCTGCCTGGCGGTTATTCACTGCGGCATGAATCCGATGGGCCTTGCCCAAATATCCCATGGTAGTGGGTCCGACTGATACAGATGCTTCGATCCTCTCCATTGGGCAGTCGCATTGGTAATGTGGTTCCCCATGTGTCCAACACTCTTTCTTCGGTCTAATACTCCTGGTACCTGGAGTAGAAGTTAATGGCCCACTGGCCTAGAACCCTGGTCCGTTCTGCTAGACAGGCCTAAACTGTTGTTTTTGCAGTCGACGTTGTTGTTGGTGATGTGGTCCTTAGTAAGGAGCCTGTTGCTGAGGTGTTGGTCACCGAGGTGTAGTGAAATTGGATGCTCTCTCGAATCCTCGATATTCTATTGAATGTCTAGCTAGTGTCTGATGTTTTTGTGCACCAGATGACACCTGCCCTGCTGGTCTCGATGGAGTCCCGCTATGACCCCCACTGATAATATCCTCCTCCTCTATGAGGTCCTTATGGAAAATGGAATGCAAGGTTTGAGGCACCAAAATCCTAACCTTCGCACAAATACTACCATTAAGGCCAAATACAAACCTGTTGACCTTAAGTTTCTTAGTATTCAGGTGCGGTGCATAGCAAAGCAGCTCCATAAAATGGGACTCATACTCGGGCACCGTATGGTCGCCTTGTCGCAAGGCATTTAACTCGTTGAGTTGATGCTCAATGAGTTCCATAGAAATATACCTCTCTCAGAACCATTCCTCAAACAGTTCCCATGACACGTCTTTGTCGACCATGTTCAATTATGGAAGGAGCATCTTCCACCATAAAAGAGCACTCCCCTTCATTTGGAAGACCACCATGAATACCTTCATGTTGGAGGTATATTATCGAAGCGCAAAGCACCTTTCCATAATCTCTAACCATGCCTCAATGATTAAGCTGTCTGAGGCATTCGTGGACTTGAGAACTTACTCCTCTCGAGTTCTCGATGAATGCTAATGGTATTGGATGGGCCACGATGTGGACCCTTATCAGTACAAGCGCCCTGGCCTCATCTCAGTACATCTAGTGAATTAGGGCCTTTGACATTCACTGGAAGGACCTTGTCAGACCATCATCATCCCTTATAGTGATCGAATCCATCCAAAGGACTTTTTCTTCTCCTCAAGGGTTAGACTCTGAGGGTGTTGAAACTTCTGGAGGCGTCACACCTCCTTTCATGGCACCACAATGATAACCTCTATGGCATCCTCTAATTGAGATCACCACATGGACACGTTTAAGTTTTAATTAGTGATAGGTTATTACTCAAGGGTTTACTGCAGTGGAAAGAATGGTGATCCATAGTTGCAGGGTTGAACCCATTGTGATACCATATGTGATTACTCCTTCGTGATGACAATGAACAACGAGGTAAAAAGGTTTTTTTTTCCATTAATATAATAGAATCATCACACAAATTGAAAGAATTTCAAGTGACACATCATCGAAGTCAATAACGAAATAAAGCCAATGCATTGACATAAATAACAATGACACATGATCAACATAAAAGTTCATAATTATCGATGTAGTTCCATACATCAAATAAACTGAAGTGAAAAGATAAACAATGATCAACCATCAGTATTAATTATCAAGTATTCATGGAGCAATAGGAAATTCTACTACAGAACATACATCAATTAATTGATGCAATTACTACCTATGAAACATTCTACATTAGTACATTACACATGTCATAAAACAATTGATTGACACAATTTTCTTCTACGATGCCTTACAACAACAACAAGTAGATTTAAGAAAAACTCTATCATAAAGATATTCCAAATTAAATATATTCTCGAAGAATTTTATAACACTTAGGCCACCTAATTCCATTCACCTATTTATATGGACATTCCTTCAATACTTCCTACGTTGTGGGGATAACAAAGACAACAAACTCATTTCATTATGATGCCTAAGACTCCAAATTACATCAAGGACATTTAAAAACAATAATTACACCATAAGGCAGTCGTCGTAATTCCATTTTCAATCAAGCTATGGTTTAACATTATAACATTAATAAATCAATGAAAATTCTATTACATTAAAAGCATGGAGACTTTTAAAGTTAAGACAACAATTTAATATAAATTAGTTGATCTTCTGAACTCCATTTTTATTCCCACTCATTAATATAAACTATTACTGAAGACCCTCTTTGTCTAATCACCATATCATTCTCCTATGGGGTCTATGATGAGAAACCTTTAAATAAACTAAATCTAAAACCATCATAGTCAACGATCGAAATCAATAATAAAACATGGTAATAACATTAAATCGACAGTTATAAATAAAACTTACCATCATTCATTTGCATCTCCTTTATCTTTAAATAAACCACAGAATTGATAATCGACCATTGGTACTATTTAATTAATGCATTAAATAAGAATCATACAATAGACTTAAACCATAAATAAGACTTGTACATTAAATAAATAAATAAGACTGCTACATTAGAGGAGACCATCATCATGAATCCAACCTACGTGTAAAAAATAGTAACTGAAAGTAAATCATTAAATCAAGGAGGGGAAAATGTTGGGAAACAGTGCCCCAAAATCATAGCTAGACAAGCCATCGTAGAAATCAGAATGTTATTCACTGGGCATGGGGAAGCTGAGATTAATGATAAGAAAACACAAATATTTATCAATCAAACGAAGGAAGACATTTATCAATAAAAAATGCAGGTATTTATCATTCAAACGCAAAGGTTTATCATTCCCAAACATAGAGATTTATAAAAAACACAGGTAGAGATTTATCAACCCAAACGTAGGGATTTATCATTCAAATGCAGAGGGTTATCATTCAAAAACACAGATATTTATCAAAAGCACACGAAAATATTTGTCAATCAAAACATGGGGATTTATCATTCAACGTAGAGGGTTATCATTCACAATGCAGAGATTTATCAAAAATGCAGGGAGAGATTTATCATTCAAACGCAGGGATTTATCATTAAACATAGAGGTTTTTCATTCACAAACACAAATATTTATCAATAAAAAACGCAGGCAGAGATTTATCAATAAAAAACGTAGAGATTTATCAATCAAACACACAAAGATTTATCAATAAAAAAACATAGAGATTCAAGCCGAAAAATCGATGTGTGGGTATTGTGTAAATCGTTGTGAGGCATGGGGTAAATCACGGTGTAAAACCTGGGTGAAATCGCTGTGTAAAGTTTGGGTGAAATTGTTGTGTCAATACTGGGTAAATCACATGGAAAATCGTGGTGTGAAATGTTGTGTAATCGCCTAGGGTGCTACCATTGTTGAGAGAATCACCGAGTAATTCATTGTCTATTAAAAAGAAAATTGCAGAGATAAATTATGGGAGGTTTAGTGTTGCAACTGCACCACCTAATGCGACTTATATCGATGGATCCAAATGCTTCACTATTCAATCCATATTATGAAATAACCTAGTCTTCTTGACCAACCGTTAGGTAAGAAATGTAACCAATAAACATCAGACAACAATTAGATATGAAAATGACCTTCTGAACATCAAATTCACAATGATAATTAATCAATTGCAGATAGACAATGTCAATATAGTTCTACCCACCAAGATACACTTCTAAATGTGCCTTTGATAAAATGTATCTATATATATTTTTACAAAGAAGAAGTAGGAGTCTTTCTTTTACATTTCTATATTTTCATAAATGTTCAATAATAAATAAGAACTTATGAATCCAAAAGATTTTAATAAGAATTACTCAACACACCAGACTGCACTTAATCTCAAAAATAAATCAACTAGAACTTAGACTTGTGGACGACATTCTCAACAGGCATAATTCAAATATTATCGGAAACACTATGGTAGTTTGTGCTCAAGAAAGGGAGATGCAACTCATAAAAATTAAAAGATAATGAATATAGGAATTTTTGGTGATTTTTTCAACGTAGAGAATGCTTACTATCGTAGGGGTTAAAGGAGAATCGAAACTTGGCCAGCTTACACAACCACAAGGATGCAAAGGTTATTCCCCCCAAAAAATGTGGAGATAAAAACACAATAATCACAGATTAATGAAGAGGAATTTTTCGTGGTACACTATAAGGAAAATGCTGGGAAAAGTAATTATCCTTCACTTATTATCCATGCACAGGAAAGTGAGGCATTTGAATCTAAATATTTAACACTGGAGTGAAAGATAGACGATTCGGCTATTGGACGACTGCTCAGTTACAGACTAATAACTTATAGGATAAAGGAATCAAGATATAAAAACACAATCTTCCTCCAAACCTTCTCTGTGGAGAATAATAAACAAAAAAATGTAATCAAGGAATAAAGAAAATGTAGGCAGGAGATACATGTGCAAGTAAAGCTCATGGCAATGAAATTGTCTTCTAAATACAGTAAAATAAACAAGTGCATATTAAATTTTATTACAAGTAACAACTTTAACAGGCGTACCTTCACAGATGAAGATGAGGCGAGGATGTCCTCCCAGTGCATTCACTCCGTCTAGGTCCCACTTTTCGATCGATGTGGCCTCACCAGTACCTCAAAGCCAACACTACAGGTACTCTTCTTCCCCCTGAGTCCCCCAAGCCACAAAAGGGCCACACACACAATACCACAGAATGCTAGCACCTAGATCACCTCGCAAGGTCAAGCTACCACCCATTACCCGAGTTAGGTATCCCAACTCCCATAAGAGAAAGTTCAGTCAAGATGAAATTTCAGCAGCATAACATTACCCAATCCGGATGTGATCGATACTCCTCCTTCGCCACCCTTTTTATAGTGTTTCTTAGTTATTAGTTTTCCAAACCCTCATTAGATTCCCCTTTTTATTTATTTAATTAGAAAAAACCTCCCCCATACACAAGTCACCTGATCCCTTATTTGCACCCGAAAATCAATTTTATTAATTAATTAATTATTCTTATTTCCCTCACCCACCTAAAAGCGTTCCTAAAAACACTCCTCAGTGTCCCATTATTCCCTTACAATTCTTAACTGACTTATGCCTTACTTAATTCCTATTTGAGTCCATAATAAGAATGTTCTAAAGGCTAGATTCCTTACTAAGTTAGACCTTCATCTTTTTCTTTAAGTTTCCCCTTTTCATTAAGTTTCTCTTTTTCTTTAAGTTTCATTTTCTTTTAAGTTTCTCCCTTTTCCTTTTTAACTAAAAATCAATTTAGCAAGTGTAAATAAGAACAACCATTTACCCTTTTAAGAAATTTAATCCTCCATTATAATTTTTACTTCAATAATTAAGTTTGAATTTCTTACCCCCCTTCTTGTTACATGTTTATTTACTTTTTTTTTTTTCCACATGTTCTACTTAGACCTAGGTTTTAATTTCACTAGGTTGGCCAACAATTTTTAAGGAAACTTTTAGTTATTAATGTTTTACTCATACCATCATCTATTTTAAGGCCGACCAGGTCTTAAGGAGGCATAGTTTTCTAGGCACTAGGTTTATTAACTTATCAGTTAAAATCGGGACGTGCCCTTCAGGATGTGCTACATTCTCCAAGGGTGCCACTCACCTCTTTCCGTTTTCTTTGCGTGACATTCCCTTCAAGATGCACTACATGCTCCAAGGGTGCCACTTGCCTCTTGCCTAAATTTGGTAGACGTCAAACCCCTAGAGTTAATACTTCTCCAGGTGATATTGTGGGAAACTAAGGGCCTCTAAGGAATAATCCCCTTTCCTTATTGTGCACCCCTTAGAATCATCATGAGCGACTGTCACAGTCTGCCCTCATGTCACTGTTGGTCTTCTCAAACTAGATAATCGTTAACCTACAGTTCGAGCCACGACGGGAGTGCTAGTAGGTTGTGGCAGGGATTCTTCCACACCTCTCCCTTAATGCCTCTAGTTGTCATGCATGACCCCTTTACTCCATATGTGAGTCTTTTCAACAACCTATCGTCAACCTACATCCATCAACGAATCATGTCAGCAATAATAATCAATCATCATAACATCTAATCATTTGTACATATGTCATATCCACAACATTCAAACCATAAAATTCCACTCCCTGACTTGATCCGAAGTCCAAGGGGTTTCATCGATGCCTCTGCATCCTCAATGTCTAGAGCCCTGCACACTTAGGAAAACCTAGTCAATAACACCTGTCTATGTAAATACAATAAAATGACATATCATAAAATCCACAATATCTCATAATCATAATCAAAACAACCAATAGTATAATAACCCAGATCAATCGCATGCAAGTTTCCTCAAAGAATAATTTCTCTCAGTGCACGCAACAGCGGGATGTTACATTCTACTAATTTTCTCTCACGTTCACCCTTTTATGATGAACATGATTTGGTCTTGGAAAATATCTCGTGCTATTTAAAATATCATATGCTGAGATACGGTTCATTTATTCAAGGATATGGAACAAAACCACAATTCAAAATGCATATAGCTATCATTTCAAGAGATGCATTTCATCTCCTCATTTCTTCTATATATTATTCCTTGTACCCTAATATTTTTTATCATCATGCTATGCAATCATGTGCTCTATATCACTTTGGAATGAATCCTGCATTATATAATCTAGTACAAATTAATGATGATTTTTGCACAAAAGATACAGAGGAGAAAATTTCCACTCATGATCATATTTATTCTTATTCTAATCAGTTATTTGTGGGGGAATTAAGGAATTATTTAAAAAGGTCTCAAATTGTGTCTTCCATTGATCCATCAAAATTTGTGTTTAAAGAAGAATCTGAATTTTTTCATAATCAATTATTTGAGATTGAAAATTACAATCAACTAAACACCGATATCAATGATTATTATTCAAAGATGTTGGCTTTTCCATTTAGTTCGTCTCAATTAGTTAATGTCGAAGCATTCAATCTCAATGAGAAGTTTTAGGAGATTGGCACACTTATTTTCCAATCAAAAATCACGATAAGTTCTTGCAATCTTGATCTTATCTTTTTACAAGATTCTTTCCATGATAATCTAATACTTTATTTTCATCAGGAATATTTGTCATCTGTGAATTCTTTTGAACAATCCTCTGTTAGTAATTGCACATATTACGATAGGATTGCAGATTGGATGGAATGTTCATATCTTGAAAAGTTTCCAGAGAATGGTAAGGTTTTTTTCACCTTATTTGTGAATAAATATCAGGGAAGTAAACTTAACACATTTTTTTTGTATCCTCCACACGAAGAAATTCATAGGAAAACAAAAAAATGTCAGGATGGTGGGGCACTTTTCTCTTGGCTGATGGTGATTTCATGTCCTCATAATTCTGGCAAGTTTTTTGAACTCAGTTGCATTCTTCCATGCTTTAGGTTTTTATATTGTGTCAATTTGTGGATTGTATGGAGGATTCATACATCAAAAGTGTTCAAGGTAATGGTAAGGTCATGATTTCTTTGTTTCTAATTGATTATTATAAATGTAAGTATGATGTATTCTTTTCATATTTCGATACACTCCCATTCTTGTTACTTATATTCAATTTTGTTTTCGTTGCAGGATTGGTGCTACTATGATGGTTGCACTGGAAATACAACTACAATTAGTATTTTTATTTTTTTAGTAGTTAGAGTAGGTTCATGAGTAGTTTTCCTTTAGTTTTATTTCTCACAGTTTCTTTTGTAATAATGCAGTTATGAACAAAAGTGGGTACACCAAGAGAACCACAATATGAATGTTTTCAGGGAAGTCCACTTTAATCCTTTTCTCTATGTTTTTCATTGAATATGTTTTTTTCAAAAACACATTATCATCATGGAAATTTTAAAATGGAAAGTAAAGAGATAAGTAAATTTGAACTGTCAATTCACCTAAATTCAACCCTGACCCAAGGTGCCACAAGTAGGATTGCACTCATCTTAATAGGAATTTTTTTGTTTTTTTTAATCTCTGAATAAAATCACATCTCATGAAACAATATATTAAGGAAAGAACATTCTCATACATGAGACTTTATATGATTTAGTTCTTCCTTTATTTTACAATGGGATGCTAGTAGATCCCAAAGATCGGGTTTATCTTTGGCCAAAATTGTTTCTAAAAGTGTTATTTTCTATTTCGATTTTATTTTTTTTATGCACTTCCGATTTTGAATTCCATTAATAAAATATGATTTGGCTTGTTATCACTTTCAAAAAGTGTCCTCAAAGAATAATTTGATAACATGTTCTTAGTAGAGAGGGATGTTACATACACCCTGTCTTGTTTTAAACTTTGTCTCAAAGTTGTATAGTATATAAAATGCGAGTAAATAAAAGTATATGTCATAGATCTATACTTTTAATCTATCAAACAAGTAAGGAAACTACCAACGCATATCATATTCGTCCTTCCAGGTATCCAAGTGTGGACTATAATTGTCGCACTGGACCTTGAACTGATCGACTAGTCGATGTGGTCGCTATCAAATGTGATGGTCCAGAATGTGTATTTTCTTCGCCATGAGAGAACGCTCATCTGACACCTACAAATAAATAATTTCAATCATGTGTCTAGAATCACTAATATAATGTCTCAAAACAGATACATGAAATACATCGTGCATACACCTCAAAGAATCATACAAGGCTAGTCGATAATCCATGGATCCTTTCTTGTCCACAACCTAGAAAGGTCCCACAAACCTAGGAGAGATTTTAGCACCCTTTCCAAACTTGATCAAACTCTTGTGCGGTTTCACATGCAATAAAACTCAGTCACCAACTTCATAATTGTGGTCAATGTGATGTGCATCAGCATAACTCTTTACCGATCTTGTGCTTATTTAATTCTTTGTCTTATCGATTGCATTTGTTATTCCATTTCTTGTATCACTTCAATTCCTACCAGGACCTTATCCTCAATTCGATCCCAACTCAATGACGTCCTACATGGTCTCCCATAAAGAAACTCAAACGGTGCCAACTTAATGGTATTTTGATAGTTGTTGTTGTATGCAAACTCTTCTAGTGGTAAAAAATATTCCCAATGTTTATGTTGGTCCATTACAAATTTTAAGAGAACTTTTAGTTATTAATTTTTTACTCATACCATCATCTATTTTCAGGCCAGCCAAGTCTTAAGGAGGCATATATTTCTAGGCACTAGGTTTATTAACTTATTAGTTAAAATCGCAACATTCCCTTCACGATGCACTACATTCTCCAAGGGTTCCACTCGTCTCTTTCCGTTTTGTTTGCATGACATGCCCTTCAAGACGCCCTGCATGCTCCAAGGGTTCCACTCACCTATTGAATGAATTTTGTAGAATTCAAACCCCTAGAGTCAATACTCTACTAGGTGATCTTGTGGGAGACTAAGGGCCTCTAAGGAATAAGGCCCCTGCCTTATTACATGCCCATTAGAATCATCGTGAGCGACTGTCACAATATTCCCTCACGACATCCTGGGTCTTCTAAAAATAGGTAATTGTTAACCCACAGTTTGAGCCACGATGAGAGTGCTAGTAGGTTGTGGCAGGGCTTCTTCCACACCTCTCCCTCAATATCTCTTGTTTTCATGCATGACCCCTTTACTCCATATGTGATTCTGGTCGACACATTATCGTTAGCCTGCATCCATCAACGAATCATGTTAGCAATAATAATCAATCATCATAACATCTAATCATTTGTACATATGTCATATTCACAACATTGAAACCCTAAAAGTCCACTCCCTAAATTGATCCAAAGTCCAAGGGGTTTCATCGATGCCTTTGCATCCTCAATGTATAGAATTTTGCACACTCTGGAAAACCTATCCAATAACACATGTCTATATAAATACAATAAAATGACATATCATCAAGTCCACAATATCTCACAATCATAATAAAAAAAACCAATAGTATAATAACCCAGATCACTTGCACGCAAGTGTCCTCAAAGAATAAATTCGCTCAGTGCACGCAAGAGAGGGATGTTACATTCTAGTAATTTTCTCTTGCATTCACCCTTTTATGATGAACATGATTTGGTCTTGAAAAATATCTTGTGTTATTTAAAAGAGCATATGATGAGAGATGGTTTGTTTATTCAAGGAGAGGGAACAAAACCACAATTTGAAACACATATACCTATCATTTCAAGAGATGYATTTTKTCTCCTCAATTATTCTATATATTATTCCTTGTACCCTGATATTTTTTATCATCATGCTATGCAATCATGTGTTCCAGATCACTTTGGAATGAATGTTGCACTATATATTATGTACAAATTAATGGTGATTTTTTCACAGAAGATAAAGAGGAGAAAATTTCCACTCATCATCATATTTATTCTTATTCTAATCAGTTATCTGTGGGGGAATTAAGGAATGATTTAAAAAGGCCTCAAATTGTGTCTTCCATTGATTCATCAAAATTTGTGTTTAAAGAAGAATCTGAATTTTTCCATAATCAATTATTTGATATTTAAAATCACAATCAACCAAACACCGATATCAATGATTATTATTCAAATATGTTGGTTTTCCATTTAGTTCGTCTCAAGTAGTTAATGTCGAAGCATTCGATCTGAATGAGAAGTTTCAAGACAATGTGACACTTATTTTCCAATAAAAAATCACGATAAGTTCTTGCAATCTTGATCTTACCTTTTTACAAGATTATTTCCATGATAATATAATATTTTATTCTCATTAGGAATATTTGTCGTCTGTGAATTCTTTCGAACAATCCTATGTTGGTAATTGCACATATTATGATAGGATTGTAGATTGGCTGGAATGTTCATATCTTGAAAAGTTTCTAGAGAGTGGTAAGGTTGTTTTCACCTTATTTGTGAATAAATATAAAGGAGGTAAACTTAGTACATTATTTTTGTATCCTCCACACGAAGAAATTCATAGGAAAATAGAAAAATGTCAGGATGGTGGGGCACTTCGGTCTTGGCCAATGGTTATTTAAGGTCCTCATAATTTTGGCAAGTTTTCTGAACTCAGTTGCATTCTTCCATGCTTTAGGGATCCATATTGCGACAGAATTTTGGATTGCCTGGAGGATTCATACATCAAAGGTGTTCAAGGGAATGGTAAGGTCATGCTTTCTTTGTTTCTAATTGATTATTATAAATATAACTATGATGTATTCTTTTCATATTCCAATACACTCCCACTCTTGTTACTGATATTCGATTTTGTTTTCATTGCAGGATTGGTGCTACTATGATGGTTGCACTGGAAATACAACTACAGTTAGTATTTTTAGTTTTTTAGTAGTTAGAGTAGGTTTAGGAGTAGGTTTCCTTTATTTTTATTTCGCATTGTTTCTTTTGTAATAATGCAGTTATGAACAAAAGTGGGTACACCAAGAGAGCCACAATATGAATTTTCTTAGGGAAGTCCACTTTAATCCTTTTCTCTATGCTTTTCATTGAATATTCTTTTTTCAAAAACGCATTATCATCATGGAAATTTTAAAATGGAAAGTAAAGAGATAAGTAAATTTAAACTGTCAATTCACTTGAATTCAACCCCGACCCAAGGTGCCACAAGTAGGATTGCACTCATCTTAATAGGATTTTTTTTGTTTTCTTTAATCTCTGAATAAAATCACATCTCATGAAACATTATCTTAAGGAAATAACATTCACGTACATGAGACTTTATATGATTTAGTTCTTCCTTTATTTTACAATGGGATGCTAGTAGATCCCAAAGATCGGGTTTATCTTTGGCCAAAATTGTTTATGAAAGTGTTATTTTTCTATTTCGACTTTATTTTTGTATGCACTTCCGATTTTGAATTCAATTAATAAAATATGATTTGTCTTGTTATCACTTTCACACAAGTGTCCTCAAAGAATAATTCGAGAACATGTTCTTAGTAGAGAGGGATGTTACATACACCCCCTCTTGTTTTAAACTTTGTCTCGAAGTTGTATAGTATATAAAATGCAAGTAAATAAAAGCATTTGACATAGATATATATTTTTAATCTATCAAAAAAGTAAGGAAACTACCAACACATATCATATTCATCCTTCCAGGTATCCAAGTGTGGACTATAATTTTCCCACTGGACCTTGAACTGATCGACTAGTCGATGTCGTAGCTGTCAAATGTGATGGTCCAGAATGTAGATTTTCTCCACAAAGAGAGAACACTTGTCCGACACCTGCAAATAAATCATGTCAATCACGTGTGTAGGATCACTAATATAATGTCTCAAAACAGATACATGAAATACATTGCACATACACCTCAAAGAATCAGACAAGGCTAGTCAATAATCCACGGGTCCTTTCTTTTCCACAACCTGGAAAGGCCCCACAAACCTAGAAGATATTTTACCACCCTTTCCAAACTTGATCGAACTCTTGTGTGGTTTCACACGCAAGAAAACTTGGTCACCAACTTCATAAATGCAGTCAATGTGATGTGCATCAACATAACTCTTTACCGATCTTGTGCTTATTTAATCCTTTGTCTTATTGATTGCATTTGTTCTTCCATTTCTTGTATCACTTCAGGTCCTACTAGGACCCTATCCTCAATTCGATCCCAACTCAATGACGTCCAACATGGTCACCCATAAAGAAACTCAAACAGTTCCATCTTAATGATACTTTGATAGTTGTTGTTGTATGCAAACTCTACTAGCGGTAAAAACTCTTCCCAACATTTATGTTGGTCCATTACATGCATACGCAACATATCCTCCAAAATTTGGTTTGTTCTTTCTATTTTCCCATCTATCTTAGGGTGATATGCAGTACTAAAGTTTAGAGGTGTTCACAAAGTGTCTTGGAAACTGGTCCAAAATCATCCTATAAACATTGATCCTAGATCGGATATGATCTTTCTTGGTACACCATGTAATATCACAATCTCAGTGACAAAGGATATAGCTATGTATGGCACCTGATATGTCATGTGTACAATAATAAAGTGTGTACTCTTTGTTAAAGTGTCAATTACCACGAAAATTGAATCACATCTCCTTGCCTTCAATGGAAAACCAACAATAAATTCCATCAAAATGAACTACGATTTTGATTATGGAATAACATGTCACTATAATAATCCGGTCAGATGTCTATGTTTATCTTTCACTAGCTAATATTCTAGACATATCTCCATGTAACCAACAATGTCTACTTTCATTCCCTTCAAGAAGAATAAAGGCTTAAGGTCCGTCTTCATCTTCGTAACTCTCAGATGAGCCATGTATATTTCTCAGTGCACTTCACTTAAGATAAAACTTCTTAATTCATCATTAGACGGTACGTAAATTATGTTCTTATACCTAAACAATATACCGTTGTCCAATGTATACCCTTCAAACTTTAGTACCGTCATAGTATCTTGTCCAATAATATCCTTAACTTCCTTGTACCAATCATCATCTATATGTAAAGCTAGAATATTTTCTCAAACATTCATCTTAAGAGGTATTACTGAGAATATGTGTGGTCTCTGAATCAACACATATTCCACTTTTATCATCATTCCTTTAATGTAAGTAATCTCAAAATCGTATTTGCTAAGTAATTTTGACCAATTCCTTTTTCGTGCATTCAAGTCACTATGTGTCAATATATGATACAATCCACAGTGATATGTCTTTAATTAGAATTTCCATCCAATTAGCTAGTGTCTCCAAAATCTCAAGTCATAAAAAATTTCCAATGACTCCAACTCATGCGTTTCATAGTTCTCCTCATTCATTCTCAATTTCCTTGAAATGTAAGCGATCACTTGATCTTCTTGCATCAAAACTCTGCCTAAACCTTCCTTGGATGTGTATGTGCATACCAAGAATTTCGTTTCCATGTTAGGGACTTTTAGTATTGGTGTTGTCATCAACAACTCCTTGAGACTTTGAAATTATTCTTCACATTTCTCAGTCCATACAAACCTCTTGTTTTTCTTCTTTAATTCTATGATCAGATTTTCTATCTTTGAAAAACCTTCGACAAATCATCAGTAATATCCTGCTTAACCCATAAATTTGCATACTTCTTGTACATTTTTCAGTGTAGGCCATTCCATAATAGCCTGTACTTTCATTGGATCCACATAAATACCTTAAACAGATATGATATGTCCCAAGTAACGAATCTTCGATTGGTAAAAATAACATTTCAACAGCTTCATGTAAAATTTATTTTCTTGTAGACACTGTAGTACCAATCCTAAATGTTCATCATTTTCTTCTTTCATCCAAGAATAAATCAGTATGTCATCAATAAATACTTGAACAAAATTGTCCAAGTATTCGTGGAACACTCCATTCATCAAGCTCATTAATACTCCCGGGGAATTTGTCAGTCCAAACGGTAAAACTGTAAACTCATAGTGTTTGAATCTCGTCTTAAATGTGGTATTAGGGATATCTTCCTCTTTAATTTGTAACTGGTGATATCCTGATCTCAATTCAATATTCAAAAATAGTGTCTCTCCTTTCATCTAATCAAACAAATCACCTATTCTTGGCAACAGATATTGGTTTTTGATCATCGCTTTTTTCAATTGACGGTAGTCAATACAAAGTCTCCACAATCCATCCTTCTTTCTTACAAAAATAAATGGCACACCCCAAGGTGACACACTTGGACGTATGAGTCCCAAGTCCAATAATTCCTTCAATTTCATTTTCAACTCTTTTAATTTAGGAGTTGACATACAATATGGAATTATTGTTATAGGTTCATTTTCAGGTTTCAATTCTATTATAAACTCCAACTCTTGTTCTAGAAGGTAAACCTGGTAACTCTTCTGGAAGCACGTCTACAAACTCTTGTACTACATGAAGGTTTTCTAATCCTTTTTCCTCACCCTTTTCATTTAGAGATAATATTTCATATAACTGACATCCCTTTTGCATGCTCTTATGTAGCTATAGGGAATAAGTGAACCTCAAGGACACCCTTTGGTTCCTTCCTACAATCACTGTACTTTGTCCGAAATCATCTATTAAACTTAACTATTTCATCTTACAATTCAGTATTGCATCATGTGATTCCAACTGGTCCATGCCAATAACTATGTCATAAGATCCTAAATCGTGACATGTAGGTTGGCCTTTGTTACAAAATCTCCCAAGTTAATACTACAGTCCATAACCTTTCCTCCAACCTTTTTTTTTCCACCCGAAGCGATTTATGCGTATCTGAACTCATCCTGATCAACTTCCCTTACCTTAATTCTCTTTATCATTTCACTAGAGATAAATCTCTTTTTAGCACCTGGATTTATCAAAATACTAAAATTTTGGTCAGCGATTGTACCTTATGTCTCGAGCATAGTGGATTGGTGCTCAGCCTGGCAGTTATTCATCATTGCATGAATGTTGTGGGCCTTACCCAAGTCTCCAACTATAGTGGGTCATGATGATCTAACCCCTTTGGCCTTCTCAATTAGACAGTATCCCTAGTATTGTGTCTCTTGGTCCCTGAAGTAGAAGTTGTCGGCCTAGTATTTTATGATCCTAGTTTGTGTTGTTGAACAAGCCTAAACTATTGATGTTGCGGGTGACATTGTTGTTGATGCGGTGTTCCTCTATAAAGAGTCATCTGCTGAGGATTATATCATCATGGTGTCATGAACATAGTTCTTCTAGACGTATCTCGATGCCTTGAAGTCAGTTTAACTGGTGCCTGATGATGTTGCACCCCTGATGTTGTATTTCTAGTCAGTCTAAAAGGAGTATTTCCTTCAACCCCATTGTTTAGCTCTTCCTCAGCTATGAGGGCCTTATGAACTACATCGTGCAATGTTTGAGGCATTAGAATCCTTACCTTTGCACGAATTTTGAAGTTAATTCCAAACACAAACTTGTTTACCTTCAACTTCTCCATGTTCATAAGTGGGGCATATCTAAGTATCTCCATGAATTTGTCCTCATACTCTGGAACCATACGATCACCCTTTCATAAGGCATTGAACTTATTAATCTAGCGCTCAATGAATTCCTCGGAAAAGTACCTCTCCCAGAACCGTTACTTGAACATCTCCCATGTCACGTCTTCGATGACCATGTTCAGTTGAGGTAGGAGCATATTCCACCAAAGAAGAGCACTCCCCTTAGCTGAAATATTGTCATGCAGACTTTCATGTTGGAGGTGTAGTCATGAAGTGCGAAGCACATCACCATGTTATCCAACCATGCCTCGACGATTGAGTCATCTGTGGCACCCATGAACTCAAGAAACTTCACCTTCGAGATTTCTTTCTGTATTCTAACACTACTAGTAAGAGCACATTGTGAACCCTCATTGGGTACAAACGCTCTACCCTCATATTGATCCATTCGGTTAATCAAAGCCTGTAACATCCTCTAAAAGGATCTGATCATACCTACCACATCTCCCACAACAACTTGTTCTTGTTCAGTGGTTTTCTCTTCTCCTTGGGGGTTATACCCCTCTAGCATGGATGTTATCAGAGGCATCACACCTCTTCCTACAACACCACATCATCTACCTCCATGACATCCTCTAACCATGATTACCTGCATGGACAATTTTCAAATTTTTAATTAGTGATATAGTTTTAATCATTTGTTTAACAAAGTGGAAGGTGCAATGGTCCAAAGTTGCAGGGTTTAACCCACTCTGATAACATATGTAATGAACCCTCCATTATGACAACAAATAGTGATTACAAA
>JASDQU010750674.1:0-33376 GCA_032191745.1 Picea mariana
TTTTTAAATATAATCTAAATATTGTATTATGTAACTGAATGTATAAAAAAAATATTCACAATGTTATGAGTTATTATAATCCTTTTATTAATACATTTTATTTTGTGTTGAATAGTTATTTTACTTCCACTTGGATCTGCACGAACTACACATAGTGGATGATTTCCTCCGACAAAAGTGCCTCGTTTGTAACCTGATATTTCACATACACCATATAAATGTCTATTTCAATGGCCCAAACCACGTTAATCATTAATTTGACATTAAGATGAGAACCATGAAATTAACCAACAAAACATAAAATAATTTTAGACTTTGTAATACTATGGAGCAAAGTGAAGTTTCAACAGGGAAATTGGACAAGTTAGTTGCGATTAAATTTAAGTCTCTTGCTACCTATTCTATGTATGTACCCTATTTTCAGTACTAACGAAGCCAATCAAGAATATTGTACCTTGTTGTAACCTAGAACAAGGTTTTGTAAAATGTTCATAAGGTTGTTGATTTTCTCCGTGATCACTTAGGTTTGATGGATATTTAATGGAGATAAACTACCATGAATAATTAGTTGTGGGGAGAGTAAATCAATAGAGTTCTTTGCGTAATTTTATGTTTTGTGTCAGGCTACGACGGTCGGTAGCGTGTTATCTTCCTGCTCTTACGTAGATGTAATCCTTTCGAGACTCAGCCTTTGGTTCCTTCATGACAATATTGGATATAAATTCCAGAGGGTCGTGACTTATAACATCTAATTAAATATTTTCTTCCGTCCTTTTTGGATTTCAAAAACCACAACTAAAATAAAGCTAGAATTAAAACAATATTAAACCCACGGCGTTGCACCTGGTAAGGAGATGGGGTTCCTTGGTGCTCCACTTGCTAAGGAGAGGGCGCTCCATTTTGCCACAGCCCTTGGTAAAAAAAAGGGAAGGAGAGGCTGCCCACCAACAGTAAAAAATCATCTGGGGCATTAATAATTTGATCGAATATTATTATGCTAATCACTTTAATTACCTTTTTTAATCATCAACATCAACATGTTAAATGGAGTAATTTATCCCATTTAGTTGACCAGATTGATAGTATATAGTTGATAGGAATCATAAATGCAGTAGATGAGATAAGTGAACATACATTAAGTAGGTAGGTGAGAAGATGGAGTGTTGTAGACAAATATCTAGTTTCATGTATTTGCATTTCAGTTTTATATATAAATGTTGATCAGTTTTATATATGAATGTGGACAAGAGCTGAACAATTCCATGGTTGTTGTGTGTGTGCGCGCTATGTTATTCATATGCTTGCCCCTGTCTGAACTTGAACAGGGTATCATAGAAAGATTAAGACTCTTTAACGCTAGCAGAGTAATTTGTGGGTTGTCGGAGATCGATTTCGAGCTTGGTGAAGTCGCAGGACAAAGAGGAGCATTGAAGGACAAACTTTGTGGAGAAAATAGAGAAAAATTTCAGAACATTTTCAAGTTTTTGTAGTTGGTCGCCCCTTGCTAGTGTACATAGAGAAACCAGGCTCCTAGGTCGCCCGTAGAGAGTTTAGAAGAGCGCAACAGATCAACACTTACATGCTTTTTTTTCTGGGTTTCGGTCACCTTCGTGTGAGAAATTTTTTTGTTCGTAAGTAGGTTCAAGATTTCTAAAATTAAGAAAAGGGGGGACTTGAAAAACAATTGTTTTTTTTGTCATTTATTAAACACATAATTTTTGAAGGGAGTCTTAGTAAAAAAAATTTGCCCAAAGTATTTGATCCGCCATTAATCAAGTCATAAATATTGAGGGCCTTGAGCATTACTTCTTGGTAAACATAAAAAAAGGTTTTATTTTGAAGTTCGATCTTCCTTAGATCGAAGCAAAAAAAAGGAGAGACACAAAAATTTAAATCAGAAAGGTGGAGTTAACTAACAATAGAAGAACCATGGCATCTAGCAGTATACGAGAACTATCACGAGGAACGATTTTGACACGTAAAATTTATGATGTATGGTCCATCAAAATTAAAACTTTCCTCTGGTTTGAATATTGTTGGGAAGAAATAGTTAACAAGTTCACAGAACCAGATCCGGTCGATCTACAAGCAATGGAAAATGCATAGATAAATGCTTTCGGAGAACTCATGAAAAAAGACAACAAACCCCTATGGCTCATCCAACAAGGATTACAAGAATATATTTTCCCCAAGGTAGCAGCAGAAGATCATGACAAACAGGCATGGGATGCTCTCAAAATCGCATATCAAGGAAAAGATAAAGTAAAAAATGTAAAGTTGCAGACAGTCAGGAAGAGTTTTGAGACTCTTTGGATGAAAGATTCCGATTGAATGGATCATTTTATGACCCATGCCACTAGCATTGTGAATCATTTGTGCACGCATGGAGAAGATATTGAAGATGAAAAGTTCATTGGGAAGGTACTTTGAAGCCTTCCTGATAAGATTAATATTGTTGTGGTCGCCATACAAGAGTTGAAAGACCTGTCAATGTTGAAAGTTAAAGAACTCATGGGATATCGGTTTACTCATGAGAATAGGTTCAGTCGAAATATTGAATCTTTCGAGAACACATTTCAGCCTCGGGATTCCATAAGAAGAGGTAGAGGTGGATGAAATAGAAGAAGAGCTAGACAAGGAATAGGACACTCTCAAATAGGAGAGAGGTCAACTTCAGAACATTCAAAATAGAGTGAACAATCAAAACAACCACAAATATACTCTCTGAACCAAAGTGGGAGAGGCAAAAATTTCAATCATTCAAGATGGAATGACAGATCAAGGATCCAGTGATATTATTGCAAGAAATTTTGTCACTATGAAAGTGAATGTAGAAAGAAGAAAGTATATCTGAATAGAGGTAGATAAAATTTTACCAACACTAAAGAAGGAACATTTGAATCAATGTTCTTTTCATGGCAAGTCACGGAAGAAGCAAGAAACAAACATGATCTCTAGTTTCTCTATAGTGGTTGCAACAATCATATGAGAAGTAACAAATATTTTTTTTCTAGTTTAGATAGCTCTATCACATCTCAAATTAAATTTGGAGATGATTATCAAAAGAAAGTTTTAGGCAAGGGTGCAGTTTCTGTATTGACCAAGGAAGATGAAAAGAAGGATATTCACGATGTTTATTATTCATATGGTCTTAGACATAATATGATGAGTGTGGTCTTAGACATAATGTGATGAGTGTAGGCCAAAGGAATGAACATGATTATAAGGTCATTTTTGAAGGTTCCAAGTGTACAATATTTGACAAACCATCAAGTAAGAAAATCATAGCTATAATACAAATGACCGAAAAAAGAATGTTTCCTTTGATATTGAGAAATCTTAATTTTTCACAGTCATATGCCCAAAATTTATGAAAATCATATGAGACTTGGTTGTGGCATCTTAGATATGGTCATTTACCATTTAGTAGTCTCATTATTTTATAGAAGAAGCTTATGGTCAACGGTTTTCCCATTATAAATAAACAAAAAAAATGTTGTGAGAGTTGTATTTTAGCCAAACACTAAAGGGATAGTTTTCTCAATGCTTCATTCAAAAAATAATAATACCTCGATATGGTGCGTACATACATTTTTGGTCCAATGAAAACTCAGTCAATAGGAGGAAACTTTTAATTTATAACATTCAATGATGAGTTTAGCAAGAAAGATTGGGTGTATTTTCTCAGGAACATATTAGAGACATTTGAAAAATTCAGAGAATTTAAATCTATGGAAGAGAAACAAAGTCAGAAGTACATCAAAGTACTTAGATCATATTGAGGAGGTGAGTATGATTCCAAAGGATTTACAACATATTGCAGACAACATGGGATCAAGAGATAGTTTACCACAAGATACACTCCACAACATAATGGAATAGCTGAAAGAAATAATCAGAAAATAATGAATATGGCCAAAAGGATGTCGAAGGCCAAAAATTTGCCAAATGCATACTGGGGTGAAGCAGTGACATGCACAATTTATATTTTAAATTTGTCACCGACCAACAGTCTAAAAAATCAAGTCCCTTAAGAATCCTGGAGTGGTATGAAATATAGTGTTTCTCATTTTAAATATTTTGGTTGTGTGGCTTATGCTCATGTTCTTGAAGCGCTCAGGAGAAAGATTGATGATAGAAGTGAAAAATGTGTATTTTTGGGATATAGTGAACAGTCTAAATCATATAGGTTGTACAATCCTGTTACTAAGAAGTTGATAGTAAGAAGAGATGTTAAATTCCCAAAAGATAAATATCGGAATACCCAAACAAATGAAATAATGGCAGATCAGATTCTTTCTATAAAAAAATACAAATAGGTGGAAGCTATAGGACATAAAGCTTCTCCACGAAGATTTCCAAGATTGAAAGTATAAGGCCAAGGAGAAAAAATAGAGAACAATTCTTCTAATAATGATAATAATGATTTTGATCTCACTAGAGAAAATTGAAGGAACCAAAAAACAAGAAGCTTGAGAGAAATTTATGAGCAGAATTACGACATGCATCAAAAAGCACATTTTTGTTGGTTATCTTTTCAACCAATATATTTTGAAGAAGAAATCAAGGAAGAAAAATGGGTTGTTGCAGTGAAAGAATAAATTGAAAGAAACAACACATGGGATCTTGTATATCTCCCTACAGGTAAAACCATCATTGGAGTTAAATGGGTTTATAAGACAAAATTCAGTGAGAAACGAAAAGTAGAGAAGAACAGGGAACGACTTGTAGAAAAATGGTTTACTCAACAACCTAGAATTGACTATGGAGAAACATCTGCTCCAATAATATGTTTGGATATTGTCAAAGTAGTTTTGGTAGTTGCAGCTGAAAAAAATGGCCATTCTATGAAATGGACGTCAAATCATCATTTCTAAATGACATTTTAGAGGAATACGTTTATGTGGATCAACCACCAGGATTCTGTATCAGAGGTAAAGAATACAAAATGTACAGATTGAAGAAAGCACTATATGGTTTGAAGCAAGCTCCAAGATCTTGGTATATTTGCATTGATTCATATTTTCTCAACACTGGGTTCAACAAGAGCATCAATGATCCCACACTTTACACCAAAAGAGACCAGAAAGGTAATATTTTAATA
This sequence comes from Picea mariana, assembly GCA_032191745.1. NCBI lineage: Eukaryota > Viridiplantae > Streptophyta > Pinopsida > Pinales > Pinaceae > Picea > Picea mariana. Next base: position 5,105 of record JASDQU010750674.1, read on the forward strand.
GTTTTTCTATATGTTGATGACATGATTTATACTAGAAATTTGTTGTTGAATGACTTCAAGGAAGCCATGCAAAGTGAATTTGAAATGAATGATCCTGGTATTATGAAACATTTTCTGGGAATTGAAGTTGAGCATCCTGAAAAATGAATTTCCATTTGTAAGCAAAAATATCCCACACATATTTTGAAAAGGTTCAAAATGAACAAATGCAAGCCAACAGATGCACCAATTGCAACAAGTACAAAACTAAGTAAAAAATATGAAGGAACAACAATTGATTATACTTTCTATAAGAGACTTGTAGGTAGCCTCATGTTTATTAAAGCTACCTGACCAGATATCATTTATGCAGTGATATTAATTTCAAGATTTATGGAAAATCCTAAAACCTCTCATTGGAATCTTGGAAAAATAATTTTGAGATATATTGCAGGTACAAAAGATTATGGAATTTGGTATTCCAATTCAGAAGATGAAAAACTTGTTGGATATAGAGATAGTGACTTTGAAGGTAGCGTTGATGATAGAAAAATTACTTCTGGGTACGCATTTCATTTGGGCACATTTTTAATTTCATGGGATTCTAAGAAACATCCCATCGTCACAATTTTTTCAACAGAAGTAGAGTACGTGGAAACAACTTCAAAGAGCATGCAATTTTATTTGGGTAAATCAACCGTTGTGGGGGTTCCCTATGCATTATTTCCATCCTTCCTCATGCACTCATGCACTTAGAAATGGAGCATCCACGCACTAAACCATACTCTCCATCGTTGAACCTCCTCCATGGTTTCCCTTTTTAAGTCACATGCATCTATACTTGCTTGAGCTCATACCCTTCCTTAATGGTTTTTGTTGCTGCCATCATCTATGTCATAACCAAGTTCTATTGTTACTATCTCACTTACTTGTTTGAATTAGGAGCTAGACAAAATAAGTAGATTGTCAGGCCTGTGGATTGAAGAAGCAAGTTGTCAGGCCTATGAGAAACTTTCTGCAGGTGAGAGAGGTTGCTATGGAAGTCAATTCTCCTGGAGGGAGCCCGGTAAAAGCTATAGAGCTCTGAGAATTCCTATCTGACATGTTGTTGAATCCCTGGAAGGGAAGTGGAGCAGCCGATAGAGTGTTGAACAGTGAAGGTGTATACTTCCTGGGGTGGGACATGCATGTGGGGAATGAGAGGCTATGAACTATGTACGTAAGTTGGCTCCTGGGAGGGAATCCTTCCTGATGTACTGTGCGACTGTCCATAGTATCTTTCTATCCCAGGAATCCCTTACCCGGGTGGATTTTAGTCCCAGTTCGAGGGCGACTCACTGATGAGAGTGATGAGAAACATGGTATAAGGATGGGAGGTTCGTGGAAGGTTTGCACGCAGTCGATGGCCTTATTAAATAGATAAATACTTTTTATATATGTTTAATTACATGTTGTATGTTACACCTGTGTTTAATTAATGTATCTTTTCCGCATAATTTTTTGTATACTAACAGAAAGTAAATGTTTATATTTAATGTATTAAGTATGAAATTTTCCACATATGAAACTCGTCGGTCACATGCCTCGGCTTTGGAGACTGGGGTATGTTACAGTGAGGGTGAGAGTGGGGGGATATTTTAGAGAAATCATAATATGCTTTCTTTAATATATACCCCTACTGTGAGGGTAGGAGTGGGGGGATATATTAGAGAAAACATAATATGTTTTATCTAATATATACCCCCACCCCACTCTCATATGAGGGTGTGAGTGGCGTGATATATTAGAGAAAACATATTAGCACCCTCATATGAGGGTGATGGTGGGGGCATATATTGGAGAAAACATATTACCACTGTCATATGAGGGTGGGGGTGGGGGATATATTACCACCCTCATATGACCACCTTTATATGTGGGTGGTAATATGTGTTCTCTAATATTATTCCCCTACTGCTATGAGGGTGGGGTTGGGGGGATACATTATAGAAAACATATTATGTTTTCTCTAATACTTCCCCTACTGCCACCCTCATATGTGGCTCATATGGGGGTGGGAGGATATATTATAGAAAATATAACATGTTTTCTATAATATATCTTCCCACTCCATGGTGGGGGTGGAATATGTTTTCTCTAATATATCCCTCCACCCCCACCCTCATATCAGGGTGGGCGGATATATTTGAAAAAACATATTATGTTTTCTCTAATATATCTGCGAAATCCCACCCCCACCCTCATATGGGGGTGGGGATATGTTGGAGAAAACATATTATTTTTTCTCTAATATATCCCCACATCCCCACCCTCATATATGTTTTATCTTGTTATGTTTTCTCTAATATATTCCCCCACTCCTATGAGGGTGGCATTATGTTTTCACTGATATATCACCCCACCCACACCCTCATATGAGGGTGTAAGTGCCGGAATATATTAGAGAAAACATATTATGTTTTATATAATATATGTCCCCACCCCCACTCTCATATGTTTTCTATAATATTTACCCCCTCCACCACCCTCATACATATAAGAGTGGGGGTGGGGGCATATATTATATAAAACATAATATGTTTTCTCTAATATACCCCTCACCCCCACCCTCATATGCACGATGCTTAGCGTGGGGATGGGTTGATATATTAGAAAAAACATATTATGGTTTTTCTAATATATACCCCCAAATCACCCTCATATGAGGGTGCGGGTGGCATGATAGTTTAGAGAAAACATATGACCACCCTCATATGAGGGTGGGGGTGGGCGTGACGGGATATATTAGAGAAAACATAATACCACCCTCATATGATGATGGGGGTGGAGGGATATAGTACCACCCTCATATGGTGGAGGTAAAATGTTTTCTATAATATTACCCCCCCACCCCTATGAGGCTGGAGGGGAGGGGATATATTAGAGAAAACATATTATGTTTTATATAATATATTCCCCCACCCCACCTATGTTTTTTCTAATATATCCCCCGACCCCCATCATCATACATAATATGAAGGTGGGGGTTGGGGGATTTATTAGAGAAAACACATTATGTTTTATATAATATATCCACCCACCCCCACCTATGTTTTATATAATATTCCACCCCACCCTCACCCTCATACATATGAGGGTGGGGATGGGGGTATTTATTAGAGAAACCATATATTATTTTTTCTCTAATATACCCCCCACCCCCACCTTCATGTGTATGAGGGTGAAGGTGGGGGTGGGAGGATATATTAGAGAAAACATAATATACTTTTTCTTATATATACATCCAACCCCACCGTGATACCTCATATTATGTTTTCTCTAATATATCCCCCCACCCGCAGTGGGGGATGGGTGATATATTAGATAAAACATATTATGTTTTCTCTAATAGATCCCAATATGTTTTCTCTAATAAAACCTCTCACCCCCACCCTCATATTATATGATGGTGGGGGTGGGGTATGGATGACATATTAGAGAAAACATATTATTTTTTCTCTAATATATCTCCCCATCACCATCTTCATAATATGTTTTCTCTAATATATATCACCACCCCCACCCTTATTAGGGTGGGGGTGCAGTGAGATATTAAAGAAAAAATAAAAAGTTTTCTCTAATATATCCCTCCACCCCCACCATCATATGAGGGTGGGGATAGGGGATATATTAGAGAAAAAATAATACATTTTCTCTAATATATCCCACCACCCCCACCCTCATATGAAGGTGGATATGAGGGTGGCAATGGGGGTCATATTAGAGAAAACATATGAGGCAAGGTGGGGGGATATATTAGAGAAAAAATATTGTGTTTTCCCTAATATATTCCCCCACCCCCACTGTGGGGGGATATATTAAAAAAACATAATATGCAATTTAAATTGAAAAAAAAACATAATTTAACTTGAATATATTTATTAAAAACATATATTAAAAAACATAATTTAAGTTGAATAGATTTAAATATTAAATTGAATAGATTTAAATATTAAATTGAATATAGATTTCTTTGATTTACTTAAGGTTCGATAGATCAATTTATTTTTAGTGGACGTTAATCATCATCATCATCACTATTAAATGTTGGTTCTGTAAACCCATTTAACACACATAGAATATAACATATGAAAGGGATAAATAAGATAATAATGAAAAACTCACATCACATAGTATTTATGTGGTAAAACCCTTTATAGGGAAACATCCACGGGGCAAGGTCAGGCTTCATATTGCTTAAACAAGGTGATTTAAAAATAGCCAAGCCGGGCTCACACCCTTCTACCCTCTTTGGAATGACCACTATGTTAACTTGCCTCTTGAGGCTATAGGCTATAGAAATATATAGCATATCGTTCATAGTTGTTAGCGCTAATATTCACATTGTCAAGTTATGGCTTAAATGGCGCTATAGGAAGTTCCAAACCTTAGTAGCATTTTCATCAAAATTTGATAAGAGGCACTGTAGAAGTTTCAACTAGATTCAATGGTTCTAATATGATTAAATTTGTATTTTTGGCCTTTAAAATATCTCATGCTCTGTAGTTATATCTTCATCACCATCTAGTCATCCAAATCTATCAAGTGTCAAGCCCGAGAATGAAAAAACACATGTAGATGATTTGTATCATTGTTGAAGCCATGTATTTACAATATGTAAGGGTTTTGAGCTGTTGCAGTTATATAGTTCGATGTTAATGGACAAGTTTTGTGTGCTCATGGGTGTTGAAATGTGCATAAGAAATCATGAACTTACATATTGAATGGTAGTTCTTCATCTTCATATGGTAAATCAAGCAACTGCCAAGTTTAAGAAGGACATCATTAAGCGCAAGAAGAGTCTACAGGTGTATTTTATATCTAGAAAATGAATATAAGCATCAATAGTTGTTCGGTTTTCAGTGCACATGTGTCAATATTGTTGCCAAAATATATTAAAAACATCAACCATTTAACACAAAGTAGTGGACATGTCCAAGCACCAGTGCATAAGGCGCCATGAGGGAGGATCCCAAAAGGGCGTGTATATCCTATGCTCTACGCGTCAAGAACATATATGTGGATTGGCTTATATAAAATACAATGGTGAAAGATAGATGCATGGTCATTGAGTTCACAACTGAATTATGGAGATTGTTTATTGATCGATAATTAAATTCAAACACCCTAGATCGCCAAGCAATCGACAACACTCTCACTAAATGCGACGAGTATACCCATAGGCCAACTAAGAAAGGCAATGCAAACTACCAGCATCGAGGGTCGATTCCAATTGTTAAACACCAAATGATAATCCATGACCAAGGGAGAGCCCATAAGCATTTATGCATCTTGCACCATCTGTAAAAATTTGACGCAGACCCCCTGCCCTCGGGCCAAGATCCACACAGGATCGTTCTTCTTCGAATCCGCAAAATTGAAATATTTCTTTCGGCCCTCACTGGAACCCCACGAATCTGATCCACAGGTCCTTCAGAAACCCCACCTGTTCGAACAAGCACTAGGCGCAATCTTCACCTCCACGCGACCACGACGTTGTGGCTGTATCGAGATTTTGGTAACCGGGAGTTTGAAACGTAGCGGCCCAAACCACTGGTCACTCCATTCCCCAAATTCCCGAAATGGCTCAATACCGAAATGGGCTCAGATATTTTTGGGATTTCGAGAACCCAGAGTTCACGATGCAGTGACTCCAAAATCACTCGTCTCCTCTTCTTCCCGAACCCCGAAATGCCAAAATGCCGAAACGGGCTCAACGACTCTGGCTCGTGCTATTTCCTCTGAATGCTTTTGGGTTTTGCAATTTCGTGAGTTGGGATTCCATGTATCCCGACTCTTGGCCTCTCTAACACCCAAGTCCCGAAATGCCAAAATCTACCCGACCACGGTCCACTTTTCAGGATTTCGAAATTCGCGATCCCGCAATTTCGGCTGCAGATGGTTCTTGGTGCTTCGATCTCCTGGACCCCGAAATGCCGAAATGCCGAACTCCGAAATGGATTCTTCCTCTGTGACCACAATCCTACTCCAAGGACACGTCATGTTTCATGACTTCGGGGTTTTCAATGCAAAGTGCCCCAACTCCTTATCATCGGGATTTCTGAAATGCCGAAACCCGGAATGCCGAAAAGACATTCAACCTTAGCCTTCTCACAGATCTGTGAGATCCGATGGTCCAAGGGATTTTCAACACTTCTCCACGAAGTGTTCCAGCTGTCTGTTTCACCTCTTCTTCTGCGCGACCTCCCAGAGGTTAAAATTCATCCACCTTCTTCCAGATCTGAGGGATATCGATCCTTTGCACTAGATATGACAGCCCAGATCTGTTTCTCTTCTCCTGTTGTCTAGACGTGAAACTCAACGATCCAGATCTCACCTCTCCAGCTGATATAATGGTAGCTATGCTCTACCTTGAGCATGGCCTTCTTCCTTTCCCTTGGAATATTTTTTGAATTTTCAAAGGCCTCAACCTTTGCTTCCTCTGCAAGCTCAATTCCTTCGGATATTGCCTGCATTCTAGGAACTCTATCCCTCCTCAGCTTGTTCACTTTGAGACCTCAAAAGGTTTCACGACCTCTATGCTCCTTGCAGGGCCCCTACACACAACTGTGCTATCCATCCTAAGATTTATTTACCCAAGCCTCTAGGGGACTCGCCCTTTTGTGTCCTCAAAGGGAAATCTAGTGTCCTCCTGATGACCTTATGCTCAAGCCCTCCTTGCTGAGATTTATTTCTCTGAACCTCAAAGGTTCCTTTGAACTCTGCAACCTCTTGCAAGACCTTTGCACGAAATGGTGCTATCTCTTTTGAGCTTATCTGTGGCTCTGATGTCAAAGTGTCTCTATCCCTTTCTCTCCTTCAAGGGATGTAAGTACCCTCTGGCAACTTCCTGCTCAAGAATTCTTTGCTGAGTCTGTAGAGCATTCAACAACCCTGTGAGTGTCTCCTCCTGTCACACTTCTCCTTCTTCTCTGAGCCCGAAAGAGAGTTCTTCTTGGTGCACTCTATTCCACTGCTCAATTCCCTCCTGGCAGAGTTTCATAGCACTTCATACGCTCTATCTTCCTTGAACTCGAAACAGAGTTCCTCCTGTGCACTCCTTGCACTCACTCGATACCCTCCTGATAGAGCTATACAGAACCCTCAGTGATTTTGTTATCTTTGTGCCTTCCTCTGCACAGGCTTACCTCCAAGGTGTTCAAAAACCTTGAGGTTTCTCCCTGGGTCTAATACTTCCTCTGGTGTGCCCTCCTGGCACAACTCTGTCCAAATTCCACAGAATTCAGAAGTGCATTCTATGCACTAGCTCAATGCATCCTATGCATTTTCTCAATGCCCTCCAGGCAGAGCCTTTACAGAATTCTCAACAATTTTGCTTCTCCTCTCTATGCTCTCCTCTGCACATTTTCTCCTTCAAAGTTTTCAGCAACCTTGAGGCTTCCTCCTTGAGTCAATGAATTCCTCTGGTGCACCCTTTTGGCACATCTTTGTCTACAATTCCACAGAATTTAGAAGTGCACTCCTGCACTGGCTTTCAGAGACCGCAGTACTCTGTCATGCACTCTTGCATGAAACTACAAAGAATCCAAACCCAGAATCAAAGAACTCACAGATAGGAAAATCTATCTATTTCCTGCAGATGGAACTTAACATGCATCTACAGCATGAATGAACACACAACATTCATAAAAGACACATAAACACATAGAAAACACATATGCAGGAAAAACTACTTTGTATTAACATCAATGTCTAATTACAATGTGTTCGATCTCGGACTACAACAGAGTCTCGGCACCCTCTCTTCTCCCTTCATGCTAAATCTAGATACAAAGAAGATCTTTTTACAAAGAGGGGCTCCTCGAGCTATTCCCTCCATCTCACTAACTCTCATTAAATTACATTCAATTACATTGAATGGTTGTCTAGTCTGAATCAGATCTAGATCTCAGCCTTACAACCATTTAAGGCAAACTTTATCTAAAGCCTGCGCACATGCATGGATTTTGGCTCTTCAACCTTACAACATTTAATTACAATTTCAAAATTTGAAATTTGAAAGTGAGAGGGTTGCACCTCTCCTCTCCATTGAACGTGTGTTGGTTGGCTAGTGCTTGATGACGTGGAGTGATGCTCCTGCATCATACTCCTTGGCTGCAAAAATCATGAGCTCCTACTCATGAGCTTCCCAGCACCATTGTTGAAATCCACCTGGATCCAAAACAGTTCTTTGGAGTTTTCCATCTACTCCACTACTTTGTTGTTGCTACTGCATTTGTTGCCCTTCTGCTATGGCAGGTTCTCCTCTGCTCAGTTTCCCTTCACTGGTAGTTTCTACTGCTGACCTCAACATTAGCCTTCTAATCTTCTCAATCTCTTCATCCAACTTCTCCCATGGCTGGATCTCTCTATGCGGTCTTCTCGACTGCATTCTCTCTTTGCAAATGGGTAGATCAATTAGATCCCCCTTGCTATGTTCTTCCTCTGTGGTCTCAACTTGCCACCCTGCTGCAAAATTCAGCTCTGCAGTCTTATCCTCTTGACTCACCTATTGTTCAGTCACCTTCTCTGACAGAATTGCTTCTTCCATTTCCCCTTGCACTGGTTGAATTCTAGCTTCCTCCAGCTGCTCCTTAGACTGGAATTTTCCTTCATCTACGGCTGCATGCCTCGGCATTGCAGTCATCATCAACTGTTCAACACCCTGGCTAAAATTTTCGAGCAATTCCTTGGAATACTCCTCTGCTAACATCTGCGTGACTGTCTGCTCATGGTAGTCATCTACTGGCTCTGGATGGTTCAACCAATCCTCCAGCATCTCGAACTCCATCTCCCATGGAGTGAGAATCTTAACTGTGTTCTCCTCTTCTTTTCCTTGGGCAGTTCTGATATCTGCTCCTCTCTTTGATAGTCACAACTGCCTATCATTTTGTTGTTGCTGCATCTGCAACACAACCTCTCACCTCAACTAGGCTAAGTGGCAGGAATACCTTTATCCCTCCAATCATCAGAATGTTCTTCTAATCTTCCTTCTCTATCAACTGTCCTTGCTGATATGAACTCACCTCTAAGCTCTTGATATTTTCAAACAATGTCATCTCCTTCTCCCTGCCCACCTGGAAGATTGGGAATTTTTTGTTGCCCACTTGGCAGTCTATGAGATCCAATGATCCCATCTCATTGCCCACTTGGAAATTTGAACTTTCAGCACCGCCCTCCTAGCAGTATACGAGACCTTCACTTGATCTCTTTTTATTTCCCACCTGGAAATTTGAAAGTCCATTTCTGCCCACTTGGCAGTATATGATATCTCTGCTCGATCTCTCCTCTCCATCATCACTGAGATTTCTCCTAGCTTCTGGTTCACAGGCACGAACCATCTACTCTGTGACCCTGAGGATTTTCACATACCTCAGCCACCTCCTCAACAACCTTTGTTGTCTTTTAGCCAACAATTTCTTGATTGGCCACTTTGCTTTCCTCCTCAGAGGCCATTCATACACCTAATGTGTCTTTGCGTTATGTTTCATTTGCAATGCAGGCTGCTCTATTCTTGCCCTTATCTCAGTGAGTTCCAGATCCATCTCTGGATTTTTCTTCTACTTCTGGTATTCCCTATGACCATGCACATGGCCTTCAGTAGCCATCTTCATCCTCTTTCTGCCAGCCTAGAAAACTTATGGATCACTCTATGCCTGATACTATCCCCATCATTCTTTCGCTTGCAGGATACAAGTGAATTCCCGCTCTGATACCAAACTGACGCAGAACCCCACCTGTGCGAACAAGCACTAGGCACGAGCTTCACCTCCACGCGACCACAACATTGTGGTTGTATCGGGATTTTAGTAACCGCGAGTTTGAAATGGAGCGGCCCAAACCACTGGTCACTCCATTCCCCGAATTCCTGAAATGGGCTCAGGTCTTTTCAATATTTCGTGAACTGGGAGTTCACGACACAGTGACTCCAAAATCACTCGTCTCCTCTGCTTCCCGAACCCCAAAATGCTGAAATGCCGAAACGGGCTCAACAACTTTGGCTCTTGCTATTTCCTCCGAATGCTTTCGGGTTTTGCGATTTTGAGAGTTGGGACTCCACGTCTCCCGACTCTTGGCCTCTCAAACACCCAGGTCCCGAAATGTTGAAATCTACCCGACCACTATCCACTTTTCATGATTTAGGAATTCGCGATCCCGCATTTCTAGCTATGGATGGTTCTTGGTCCTTCGATCTCCTAGACCTCGAAATGCCAAAATGCCGAACTCTGAAATGGCTGCTTCCTCCGTGACCACAACCCTGCTCGAAAAACACATCGTGTTTCATGACTTTGGGGTTTTCAATGCAAAGTGCCCCAGCTCCTTGTCATCGGGATTTCTAAAATGCCAAAACCTGAAATGCCGATATGCTGAAAATACATTTAGCCTTAACCTTCTCACAGATCTGTGAAATCCGACAGCCCATGGGATTTTCGGCACTTCTCCACGAAGTGTTCCCACTGTCTATTTCAGCTCTTCAACCTCGCAGAGGTTAAACTTCGTGTGCCTTCCTCCGGATCTGACGGCTATTGGTCCTTTGCACTAGATATGATGGACCAGATCTGTTTCTCTTCTCCTGTTGTTTGGACGTGAAACTCGATGGTCCATATCTCGCCTCTCCAGTTGATCTAACGGCAGTTGTGCTCTACCTTGAGCATGGCCTTCTTCCTTTCCCTTGGAAGATTTTTTGAAGTTTCAAAGGCCTCAACCTTTTCTTCCTCTGCGAGCTCAATTCCTTTAGATATCGCCTGCATTCTAGGAACACTATCCCTCTTGAGCTTGTTCACTCTGAAACCTCAAAAGGTTTCACGACCTCTGCGCTCCTTGTAGGGTCCCTACACACAACTGTGTTATCTGTCCTGAGATTTATTTACCCAAGCCTCTAGGGGAATCACCCTTCTGTGTCCTCAAAGGTAAATCTGGTGTCTTCCTGATGACCTTCTGCTCAAGCCCTCCTTGCTGAGATTTATTACTCTAAACCTCAAAGGTTCCTTTGAACTCTGCAACCTCTTGCTGGACCTTTGCATGAAATGGTGCTATCTCTTCTGAGCTTATCTGTGGCTTTGACCTCAAAGTGTCTCTATCCCTTTCTCTCCTTGAAGGGATGTAAGTGCCCTCTAGCAACTTCTTTCTCAAGCACGCTTTGCTGAGTCTGTAGGGTGTTCAGCAACCCTATGAGTGTCTCCTCCTGCGACACTTCTCCTTCTTCTCAGAACCCAAAAGAGAGTTCTTATCGGTGCACTCTATGCAATTGCCCAATGCCCTCCTGGCAGAGTTTCACAGAACTTCATACGCTTTGTCTTCCCTGAACTCGAAACAGAGTTTCTCCTGTGCACTCCTTGCACTCGCTCGATACCCTCCTGGTAAAGCTCTACAGAACCCTCAGTGATTTTATTCTCTCTATGCCTTCCTCTGCACAGTATTACCTCCAAGGTGTTTAGCAACATTGAGGTTTCTCCCTAGGTCTAATACTTCCTCTGGTTCACTCTCCTAGCACAACTCTATCCAAATTCCACAGAATTCAGAAGTGCATTCTATGCACTGGCTCAATGCATCCTGTGCATTTGCTCAATGTGCTCCTGGCAGAGCCTTTACAGAATTCTCAGCAATTTTGCTTCTCCTCTCTGTGCTCTCCTCTGCACATTTTCTCCTTCATGGTGTTCAACAACCTTGAGGCTTCCTCCTTGAGTCGATGACTTCCTCTGGTGCACCTTCTTGGCATGTCTTTGTCTAGAATTCCACAAAATTCAGAAGTGCACTCCTGCACTGGTTTTTAGAGACTACAGTACTTTGTCATTCACTCTTGCATGAAACCACAAAGAATCCAAACATGGAATCAAAGAACTCACAAATAGGAAAATCTATCTATTTCATGCAGATGGAACTTAACATGCATCTACAACATGAATGAACAAACAACATTCATAAAAGACACATAAACACATAGAAAAACATATCCAGGAAAAACTGCTTTGTATTAACATCAATGTCTAATTATAATGTGTTCAAGCTCAGACTGCAACAGAGTCTTGGCTCCCTCTCTTCTCCCTTCATGCTAAATCTAGATACAAAGAAGATCTTTTTACAAAGAGGGGCTCCTTGAGCTCTTGCCTCCATCTCACCAACTCTCATTAAATTACATTCAATTACATTGAATGGTTGTCTAGTCCGAATTAGATCTAGATCTCAGCCTTACAACCATTTAAGGAAAAATTTATCTAAAGTTTGTGCACATGCATTTATTTTGGCTCTTCGGCCTTACAACATTTAATTACAATTTCAAAATTTGAAATTTGAAAGTGAGAGGGCTGCACCTCTCCTCTCCATTGAACGTGTGCTAGTTGGCTGGCTCTTGATGATGTGGAGTGATGCTCTTGCATCAAAATCCATTGCAAGTGCGATAGCCCACTGCATCAATAAAATTAAAATCTCTATAATATAATTTAAGCGTCATGTTATAGACAATGAATTTTGGGCTTAGATTCCAGGAAAACTAAGATGAATTTTGAAAAACCAAGACATGTATTTTGTGCGCAGTGGCCTCAATTTGGTAACACACGAGCAAAACCGAAAAATCATTGACGGTTTGAGAGATCCTATGGTTTCTCTGAAGGGCATGTGCCCAGAATTCGTGAATGACATAATGTAGTGTTTTAAATTTTATTTTAAGCCTAAATCAGAATCTAAAAGATGATGGGATTGATAAGAGGATAAATCAAAGGATGAGACCCCTTATCAAATGCACTGAGGGGGATATTTTATTTTTTACAGTCACGAAATCAAACTGTCAAAAAGGGATCATGAAAATCAATCTAAGGTGACAATTTGAAAGAAAATGTCGAGTAAGAGAAAGTGTAATTTATTAGCTCGAAGTGACATGGTGGTTTTACCTCTGGATTGTCAATATCCTATTTTCCTATTGACATATGCAAATTAGATGAGACAAAAGATGGAATAAATGCAATCACAGGATATATTGTCATGGAAAGCAATTTGCTGATAGCAGTGCACCTTGTGGGTTTTTTTTATTGTTTCTATAATATTAATCCATACTTATGGATCTCTTGGGAATGAAAAGATCATGACAATAGATTGTAGAATAAATCAAATGATGTGCAAATTTCAAGAGACAGATCATGGGTCATAATAGTTTACGGGTTTAATGAAATAGGTATTGTAACTTGTTCATGTTCATGGGTGATTTGGTCTCTTAAAGCCAAGGCACCAAGAGCTATGACATGACCATGGGAAACTCACCAATTTCCATCATTCGTTACACCTAATAGAAGAAATTATGTTCCATATTTAAAGGGATTTGACTATGGAAGCATCTCCAATAACTTGAAACACCTGACAATAATCAGCTTATTCTAGACATTTGATTCCTGCATTCCTGCATTCCTTATTCGAGATGGAAGGGAGAAATCAAAAAGTGGTAGCCAAAATACAAATGACAAAATAATCCTATTTTTTAGCAGATGTGGGACACCTATCTTTTAATGTGTCTAGATCTCTCAGGCAATCAATTTCTAGATTTGAAGATGAATATTGAGAAGCTCTTACAGTTAATAGGGTAGGAGATTTGGTGGCAGAGTATCTGGCATCAGAATATTTGAATTAATTTTGGATTCTTCCAAATTAGGAACAAATGGAAATTTGAGGATTTTGATGGAAGATTCTTAGTTTTGAATGAAATATGGTACGAAAGATGAAGTATCAATCTCTTCTCATCTTCATCAAATCCAGTAATTTAATCAGACATCTCCATATATGAAGCATTCAAAGGTGTTAAAATATTCAACAACAAATCTCAGATTTAGAGGCAACATTTTATGCATTCGATAACTTTGTTGACATCTCACCTAGCATTTGGTGATTGATGATAATGTGAGAGACATAAATTGCAGCATTTGATCCTAGCAGCTGCCTGATTCCTTGCAACAACTTTAGATAGTTTTTATTTTATTTTTAGTTTTCTATTAGATATTTACTCGAAATTTTGTAAAAATTCGTAGTTGTGGCTTTCTATAAAGTCTATGATTTTTGATGTAAAAAAAGGAAGATGATTCACTCCTAGGGAATGAGAGATAGCTGCAGAAGGTGAAAATCCTATGTAATATTTCGAAAATCTTGTCAAGACTTCTATGTAAAGATTTCAACTGGTAACAAAGTTCATGATCAATTTGTTTTCCCTATCCTTGGTTCATCATTTCTCTTTTTCATGTGCTTAAATGTGTTTTGCTACTATAGGATATACATATGCAAATTTTGTGCTGAGAGAGTTATTGTATTGGTTATCCTTTAATTTTCTCCATAAACATAGTTACCAACTTAATGAGAACTGTGACCTCAAAACGAGAACTTTGGCTCAAAAAACCCATATTTTTGCATAAAAAACATCAAAATCAACACCCAAATCAAAAAGTGGTGCTACCGGTAGCACCATTTTTTCAAACAGGGTTAAACTTACAACATTTTTCAAACATGGGCTTCAAAACTTAGACAGTAGCTCATAAAACCTTAAAATCAACACCTAAAAACAAATAAGATGTTTTTGATTTTTTTTTTTCTTTTCAAAACGTTAAATTTTGAGATCATTTTAAATCATATTTTTATCACTTGGTACCATTAAAACCAAAACCTCAAAATCAACCATCAAATTGAAAAGTATTGTCACCGGTAGCACCCACTCTAAAATTGGGGTATGAAAATGACACAATTTTATAATGTGGTAAACGAACTCATCATTACTGTAAACAAAATCATAAAATAAACCCTTAAATGTTTACTTTTTAAATGTTATTATCATGCAAAGCACAAAGTAATACATAATCCCATGAAAATATCACAATGTACTTTAAAAATTCAACGTCACTTTTTATTAATTTTTTAATTTTAATAATAAAACAGTAAATACAAGTTACATTGAATGAAACATAAATAATTTCTTAAAAGTATTGTTATATTGACCATATTCAAAACATATGAGCTAACAAAATTGTGAAAAAACAAACAAAAACTAGAAAGAAATGAAAAAAATTTAAAATTTCTCCAAAAAACAATAATTTAAAAAACAAAAATACGATTTTTTGTTTAAAAGAAGAGAAAAAAATCCTTTCAAACTTAAAAAAAATAATAAAAAAATTAGAAAAAAAAAATGAAAAATAATCAAAATTCAATAAAATATTAAAAAAAACATCTAAAATATAAAAAAAATTAACAAAAACACTAATATTACCTAAACTACAAATGTATTTAAACGTTTTGGTTGATAATATGTTAATAATGTAAAAATGTTATAATATAACAATGTTATATTTTAACATTGTCATAATATAACATGATATTAACCTTTATCTCTATAAATTAACTTTTATACTAAAAAGAATCATATCCCTCTATAAATTAACCTTTTTTGAAAAAGGAAAATATTTGATATTTTTAAAATATTTTACATTTAATAGAATTTGATATAAACCCATAACAAATACAAAATTAAAGTAACAAAACTTCACCGATTAACATTCAATGTCAAACACATGCTACTACTTTCAACTCTATGTTTTCTTTTTTTATTCCTACGCTTTAATTTCTTTTCTTATTGTATCCTAGCTCTAACTCTATGCTTTTTTTCTTATTCTATGCTAACACTAACTCTATGCTTTCTTTTCTTATTCATCGTTGTTCTTATTTCTATGCTTTCTTTTCTTTTCTTATTGTATGCTAACTCTAACTCTATGCTTTCTTTCTTATTCTATGTTAACACTCTATGCTTTCTTTTCTTATTCGTCGTTGTTCTTATTCCTATGCTTTCTTTTCTTTTCTTATTCTATGCTAACTCTAACTCTAAGCATGCTTTCTTTTCTTATTCCTCGTTGACAAATGCCTTGGCACTTTCGCTTTAAATTTCTTTGAATATTTACGCCTTTAGGCGTACACCTATTGACAATGGGCACAATTAATCACCTTTTAATCTAAATTTCTAATCTGATGGCTAACAATTGAAGATGCTGGCATATTCTTAATAGTCCTGGCATATTCTTATTAGTCCTCCCAAATCAATGAATGTGATTTACTCTTCATAACTTGTATTTTTGAATGCACCAGTTACCCTGTTTACTTTTTAACATTTACCTAATCATATTAAGAAATTACTGTAGCACCATATGATTGCCACGTTTTCATCACTTACCCTTTTTACTTTTTAACATTTACCTAATCATATTAAGAAATTACTGTAGCACCATATGATTGCCACGTTTAAAGGATTAACCTTTGAATTTCCTCAGCTGTCAAGTTTCATATTGGATGGCCGACCCATGAGCGTTTCATTTTCTGTTGTCACGTTTCATAAATGTGACTCCCGATCTCTTCACCTATAATCTGCAAAAGAAGTTGGTGCATGTCTAGGAGGGGCGTAGTCTTGAACGATCACGGAGAGGCAGACACGGTTTCTATTGAACCAAATACCGACAACGAGATACATAGTTTTGGTAAGGTTCCGCGAGAAACCAGTTTGAAAATGCAGCATTTGAATCAATGGATCAGTGTTTTAATGATGACCAGAAGCATGCAAATAAAAGAAGAATCCCATAGAAACGAGAAGGGTTTTAATGATGACCAGCCGTTTGTTTTTCTGCAACTGTGATGGTTGAGTAATTGATTTAATGCTCTTTTAGTAAATTGAATCGCATAGAAAGTGATGGTTGAGTAATTGATTTAATGCTCTTTCAATAAATTGAATCCCATAGAAACTAGAAGTGCCTTTTGGCTTTCGGAAGAAATTTGTTAAAAGCTTTTCAAAATTATTTAAATATTAAATTATATTGATTTAATTAAATTAACATGCACACTATATCGTTTTGGAATTACACAATTGCGTTTCAATATTATAGAGTTTTAATAAACATAGGAGCAAAAAAAATCATCAGTACAATGCTTTCTACATATAATCCTTAAATTCCCTTTCATTAAATGATATTGTTCAACTGCTTTTTGACGCAAACTGCTGTCTTTTTAGGTTAGAAACGGTGCTCCTGTTAATTACTAATTACTAATTGTAATTAGTAATTTAAAATATACAATAGTGATGGATAAATGGGTCCTTTAAATTACTGTAGTGACCATAAATTGCAGGGACACGGTGCCAAGGAACATAGACTGTCGCTGAACGCCTATGTCAAGAGTCAAAGAGCAGGCCAATGAATAACTTTGAAATTCTTTAAAAAATAATTGAAATATACAACATAATTAAGTTTCATTTGAGAAAAACGTAAAGATACAAATTATAAAAATGTTTTTTTTTTGTAATATTAAAATCAATAAAATATAATTTTTTTTTATGAAAAATGTAAAAATAAAATTTATGATGATGTTTGTCATTAGTGCGGTTAAAAATATATTAATTTATATTTTTGGAATCTAGTTATACAACTTTTTTTTGAGGTCAGCTTAAGTTTGGGTCGGTCGAAACCTTTCGACATTCACCAGCCACGAGTTTGTGGCTGTGCTAGTCCTACATACAATCAAAACATTATTTTGAACTACCCACTACTCGTATTTGTGGACCTTCGAGTACATGATGCGATTGAGATAAAAAAAAATTAAAAATCTTTGAAAAGTAACGCATATACATCCATCGCTATGTAAATTAGTCTGCTAATTTCCCCCTCGAATATTCCACTCTAATGCTTCGGGAAACTTCCTCTCAACTGCTCTGAAACTTTATCGCATTTTCAAAGCAAATTCCTCTCTGTAACGCTGAGGACACACTCTTATCTACATAAACTTGTTGCAGCGGAAGATTTTTTATTTGTGAAGTAAATTTCCTCCATTCGAATGCATGCATGGCTCAATCGGAGATGACAAAGAGACCGCTGGAAGCTCGGATCGCTGGTAGTTCGATTATATCTGAAATCTCATCGAGTCCCGTGGGCATCCACGGGACCTAGGCCAGGCCCGCGGGGGGGCTGAGGCGATGTCGGGCATCGCCCCAGCCCCCCCGCGGGCTTGGCCCAGGTCCGTGGATGCCCACAGGACTCGATGAGCTTTCATGCATTAGATGAGATTTCAGATAAAAAAGCCAAAGTAAAAAGCCAATGTAAATCCTGCCTTATAATTGGACCGAAAAGCATTATGAAGGTGGAATTTCTAATTCAAAGGTGTGGGTCTCGAAGTCTCTGTCCCATTCTCGTATTTATCTCATCTCCAATCATCATAGGCCATATCTCGACATTCGGATCCAACTCCCAAAACATCCCTCAAGACACGTTATCTTTACCCCAACACGCCTTACCTTAATCTCTTATGGGCTTATCTTCTACGTGAAGGGTAAGAGATGGATGCCACCGCCGTGCTTTTCGTTGCTGCCGTGTTCGTTGTTGACTTGGCTACCGGCATCGTTGATTCGTTGGAAGACGTGGTTATGGTCCCCTTCGCAATCGTTGTTGTTGATGCTATTGATCACCATTTATTCATCGTTTACTATTTTTCTTTTCCATTGATTGATTTCTTCCATGGGACCTGGACCAGGCCCGCGGGGGGGCTGTGGTGATGTTGGGCATCACCCCAGCCCCCCCGTGGGCCTGGCCCAGGTCCGTGGACACCCACAGGACTCGATGAGCTTTCAGATAGCTCATTGATTCAACCATCGTCGAGTCTAAGAGATCCATAATCGTGTGCTAGTGGTGAGACTTGTCGGAGAAAAGGGACCCAACTGTCTCCTATAATAGAGAATCGAGCCATTGGTACCTACTCTAATCGAAGTTAGATACTGTAATCTAATTTTTAAGAAAACACTAAAGATTCAAAGCAAGATCATCTAATAAAGTTCACGCATTAAAGTGGAAAATGATTCCATTAACGTATATCAATCACTTGTAATTTTGTGAATATACTTATGTTATAAAATGCTATATTAATTGCTATTCCATAAATATGGTAACATCGTTGCAATTATAGATACTACTCAGACGTTAGTCATTGTCTATTCAATGAAAAATGTTAGTCATTGATAAATCCAACGATCCGAGCTTCCACAATTAGGGTATTTGTGTTTCAAAGCCCAAAACTGTCATAACACGTTTCAACATTTATTCAACGTCCATCGCAGTGGAAGTAAATTTATTTCCTTGTCCGATTTGATCTACACAGTATGTCTATGAGTGTGATTGAATGGCCAGATAGAGGGATCAGTGGCAATGGCAGCCTTGCCTTCCCTCAAACGAAACCAACCGGTAAGTTCTTCCAATCCTTGTATTTGTTTTAAAGCTAATGGACGTTGGAATCTCCTACCCCTTTTTCTATTTTACAGAATTTTTGTTGCCTTTAATTTTGACAAAACGTGGTATCGATCACGGACAAGTGTTGTTGCATTCAATTGCAAATAGAAAATCTTCGACTTCTATTGCATTTTAAATCTATTTTAGTATTTTGTTGGCGCAACTTGTTGACTGCTCCGTCACGCCACTTTAGGTTGGGACATTCTTTGGCATTAAGTTCCACTAATGATTTACAATGTTCAACACCCTCCAACTTTTATAGTGCAAAGCACTCATCAACACATAGTAATCTAAGCTTTGTTTATAACAATGTTTATGTTTTTTATAAAAATAATTTTTTTTTGTGTAAATTGTATTTTTTTTTAATTTTTTAAAATGTGTTTTTTTTTTTTTAATTTCAATTTTGTTTGTTTTCTTATTTATTTTAGTTTTTAATTGATCCCAAAAGAATGAATTATATTTTTTTGCTAAATATTTAAAAATATTGTTATTTAACAACAATTATTTTTTATGTATTGAAGTAAGGCAAAAAATAAAATGATATTCTCCACTATATTTAAAATGTATGGAACCATAATTTAATCAAAGACAGATAATTATATGAAAAAACTCAATTTCAAAAAAGTAAATGGTGTACAACATTTTTAACATTGGATGAAGAATGGAAATATGATTAAAAACAAGATTGAATAAAAATAAAATTAAAAATAAAATAGAAATGTTTGAAAATAGATGAAAAAACATGTTGAGAAAAAAAAAAAATTGAACAATTTGAAAACAAATGGAAAAATGAGCATTTAAGAAAACAAAGTGAAAACCTTATGTATTAGAAAATTTAAAATATCAAAAAAACACCTAAAAATGGAAACGGGTGCTACCGGTAGCACCATTTTTAAAAACGGGGTAAAAACTTAACCCCCCCAAAAACAAGAACTCTATAGAGTTCTCGTTAAGTTGGTAACTATGTTCATAGGGATATTCAAGTTTTTATATTCGTAGTCAGAAAGGGTTTATGAATGTTGAGTATTCTTCCTTGTAAGTGTATCAAGGATCATGGTGGTTTTTGATTTACATGCAGTCTTGTTTTCTTCATTTCCTCATTTCATTTCTCTATAGCCTTGGAGCTGATCTAAGTTTTGTTAGCTTGACCTACTTCCCATAGAATGTTAAGACATGTTATTTGTTTTTAATGGAATCCATACCCAATGGTTTAATGGACTCCATGCCCAATGGCCAATTGTTGATATGAAATCATCTCACGGCCTTCATGTTGATCCTACCACTCTCTAAGTTTTCCTAAAAACCCAACCAAATCATTTATAATTTAAGGTGTGGTAGGATTGAATCAATAACACTCTTGAGTCAACTTCTAGCGCTAAAAACAGTTACAAAACACACTCTATTAATGACCAAAAATGTTGTATCCTATTTTTTTGTTTCGACGTTTAACAACATTATAACTAGGATGATTTTTTTGTTACAACCAACTCAATAGAAAACTACATTGACTGCTTGAACCATCGCATCCCTATTTCATTGGTAAATTGTTGACACTATTTCGACAATCTCCACCTTGACAACAACAATTTACCTCATACCTTGCCCTAGTTTTTTCATCACCTTTCTTGCAAGCCAAGAGAAGATAAACACTATCGTAGCTTATCTAACAATATTGGTTTCATGAACATGTCTACACAATTTTCTCGAGCATGGACCATTATGCCTCCATGAGTAAATTGTCTTACAAAATGATGCCTTGTCCCATTTTGATATGATGGATTTTTATCAAATGCAAAACACTCTGACTACCACTAAACACCTTATCATGCACTTTTCTAAACTTGCCCAATAAATCATTGCATTCATGCAATACATAAATTGAGGTAGATTTCCTTTTGTATGAATCTCCTGCAAGCTCTGAATCAATCATAACTACATACTAATTCAATACAACCATTACGAAAACACCCATGTCACTGCTTTACATGGATTTCCCATGTATCTTCTTACAACACCAACTACATGTGAAATATCTAACCATTTCATATCATACATCAAAGTTTCTACTATACCAGCATACGGTATATGAAGCAAAACCTTTTTCTGCCTTATAAACTGGGCATAAAATTGAAGACATATTACAATTGAAAGCTAAAGAGATATCTACCAGTTCAGAATGTTCATATTGAACTTCATCAATATCTTCTCAAAAGACTTTTGTTGTGATAACCACAACTAAAAAAATTTCATGTGTACTTCTATGCCTAAGATTTGTTTGACTACTAATCTCAACCATGTTTTTTCTTGTAGCAAGCATATCATCAACAAATAGCATCAATATAATGAATGTACCATAAAAACAATGATCATACTCCTTGAAAAACTGACTCACCATGAAGGAATCAAACATCATGTACCATTGTTTGGGTACCTCTAAGACATACAATTTTTCCTTGAGTTTTCAAATAAATCTACCTATGCAATCTTGAACAAAATCTTTTGGTTATTCCATACCTACTACATCTGTGTAAATGACGATTTTGATTTTGTGGGAAATAGGATCCCACAATCTGCATCCCTTAATTGGATCACCATAACCAACAGAGACATAATAAAAAAGAAATTCAAATATTGTAAGTTTCAAAGTAAGTTATGATTTACACAACCCTTTCCTGCTCATATGGCCGAGTTTTTTATACCATAAACAAGAAGATACATCTACTTCCTTAGATACCATCACTACTTTAGTAGTCCCTTCCATCTTGTAAAATGCCTTGTAATCTCCACCATGAACTTTGCATTCAAAACCTGACCAAATCCGGTCAAGTCGACCTAAGTGATCCTTTTCGGCTCACCTTCAGGTACCTTATGATGGAGCCTCAATGCTCCAACTTGGCATGAATATTTTCTTGAACCAATATGGTCAATCCCCAAATAATCCTTCACGGCTCACCTCTAAGCCCATTTACAATGGAGTTCGCCAAGCCTTTGAATATGCTTCATTTCGACATCATACCACACGCCCAATTTATGCATCAATTTGTTGTTGCAGACTTCATCTACGTATAATACAAAATTTGATAGCATGAACCACATCTAAAAGTATGAAATACATAAAATATAGTAGCAATAGTTGTTATGAATACAAATCCATTAGAAACCCTCATTCAACCAACAAGAAACTGACAGCTTACTATTTCAGGTGACCATCGTGGGGTCTGGAAGTTTAGCCCAGCTGACAATAGATGTGTGATTCCCCTCTTTTGCAACATATCCCTACTACACTCACAGACGACATATAGAAAAAAATAGAAATGACCTTGCCATTCATCACCCATTATCATGACTGCGATAACTATGTCAATGGACGAACCTACACACAAAGTGAACTCCCTTAGGCTCCCTTCGCCCCCAATATTTACTATAACCTTAGTTTCCACGATTTGTTGGGCCTTACATTGAGAGACCACCCCCAGGAATCAAAATCTCTAACAACGTTCCCCTTCAAGTCTTCAAGAAACTCGTCGCTTCATCCCACAAACTGGCCAGGCGTTTGGAAGATTACCTAAAAAAAAAAAGTCAATACCAAGGATGTTCCCCATTAATATCCTCCTGCAATCTCATGTATCATCGAAGACATAACTACAGAATGGATTCACCATTCGGGTGCCAAGTTCTGGATCCCCAGTGCGGTTTTCTACATGGTAGGGCACTCTCTATGGCGGTCACACACTTCATCTTTAACCAGACACTTCTACAGCATCCAAACACAACAAATTTGTTTGCCATGATTCATATTCATCCAACATTCATAAATTTATTTTCCATCATGCACTAGTGAGTTCAACAGATCTCGAGTTCTACATGGTAGGGGCATTCTCTATGTCAGTCACACACTTCGTCTTTAACCACACACCTATACAACATCTAAACACAAAAAAATTGTTTTCCATGATTCGTATTCATCCAACATTCATAAATTTTCTTGCTAGCATGCACCAGTGAGCTCAACAGATCTCGAGGCCAAGAGAGCCCTTTATGTGTCTACCAAAAAAAACTCAGGTCACTGTATCGAGAGTTCATGCCTACTAGGCTATGGTACCATTTGTTGGTTTTTGAGTCTGTATACCCATTTAACATAGAAAGATCATGACATATGCAATAGAAAAATAAGATAACAACAACAAACACATATAATCGAGAGTTCATGCCTACCAGGCTATGACATCATTTGTTGGTTTTTGAGTCTGTATACCCATTTAACACAGAAAGATCATGACATATGCAATAGAAAAATAAGATAACAACAACAAACACATGAGACAATATTAACATGGTAAAACCCTTTACAGGGAAACTTTCATGGGGCAAGGGCGACCTTCATATTACTCAAACAAGGAGATTTACAAACAACCCAGCCAGCCTCAAACCCTTTCACACTCTTTCGCCCTCTTGGGGCTTACCACTATGCCAATTTTCCTCTAGATGATATAGAAACATACAACACTATGCCAATTTTCCTCTAGAGGATATACAAACACTTAGAATTATGAGAAAACACACTAGTGAGGCAATACTCACAATCTTATTATTCAATGAATCATTATATAGGAAACCAAATTACTTAGGTGGTTTCAACTGACAGCAGAAAAGTAGGATCTACATTAAACACTACAAAACTTCATCTACGTAACTATCTAGTGCTCCATTATTTCCAAGTCTCCTTCTTAATGGAGAATGGATTGACTTCTACACCTAACATCTCCTTAAACAACTCAAACTTAATCTTTCCAGGAGGCTTAGTGAAAATATCAGTAGTATTTTCACAAGTACATAAGAGCTATTTCATTGGACTGCAACTTTTCTCTAACAAAATGAAACTGAGCATCAACATGCTTTGTCCTTGCATGAAAAATCGGATTATTTGCCAGCTTGATTGAACTTTGATTATCACATTTGATCATTGTAGGTTCCTTTTGTTCTTCTCCAACATATTGAACGAGTCTTGTCAACCAAACAACTTCACAAGTTGTTGCACACAAGGCTTTATATTCTGCTTCAGTAGAAGACAAAGATACAGTAGGCTGCTTTCTACTGCTCCATGAAACAACCCCAGATCCAATGCCAAACGCATATCTAGTGGTTGATTTTCGATCATCCGGATTGCCATCCCAATTAGAATATGAGTAACCTGTCAACTCAACAACAAATGCATCAGTATATTTAATACCATAATTAAGTGTTCCTTTTAGATACCTGAGTACCGCCTTTGTTGCATTCCAATGGATTTCTAGATGTTTCGCCATAAACTAACTTAACACACTCATATAGTATGCAATATCAGGTCTAGTTGTGGTGAGATAATTCAAATTACCCACCATTTGCCTATACATAGTGCCATTCACCTCCTTTGTACCGTCATCACAAGAAAGCTTCACATTTAGCTGCATGGGAATAGTAGAATATTTACACTGATCCATTTTAAATCTCTTGAGTACTTCTCTGGCATACTTACTCTGATAATCAAAAGTTTAGCCTACATTTATTGAAACTTCAAGACCTAGGCAGTAATGTAACTCACCAAGATTTTTCATTTCAAAAACTTGTGACAATTACTCCTTGATTTCATCAATTAATTTTCCTTCATTTCTTGTAATTATCAAATCATCAACATATAAGAAAATCAATACTATATGCCCCTACTAATCAAATTTGGTATACAGATTTGGATCACTCTTGCTCCTCATAAAACCCTATTGAAGAAAGAAAGAGTCTATCTTCTCATACCATGACCTAGGTGTTTCTTTTATTCTATACAATGCTTTCTTTAACTTGCACACTAAATGTTCTTGCCCATGTTCCACAAACCCGTCATATTGAGTAAGGTAAACCTCCTCCTTTAACTCACCATTAAAAAATGCAGATTTAACATCTAATCGGTGTAGCTTCCAATGATACTTTGTATCTAAAGCAATTAACAATATGATAATATTCAATTTAGCTACTGGTGCAAATGTTTCCACACAATCAATACCTTATGTTTGTGAATACCCCTTTGCCACCAGTCTAGCCTTATATTTGTCTATACTACCATCTGATTTAAATTTGGGTTTGTATATCCATTTGCATCCAATAGGATTTTTGATGATGATTATTAACGTCCAGTAAGATTGAATTGGTCTATCGGACCTTAAGAGGGGGTAAGTGATTACTTGTGATTCTTTAGAATTTTGTTTCTGTACTCGAAAAACATTAAGAGAAGCTTTCCAAGATCACCATACTTTTGTTGAGTTAAGATGTTAGGAAGGTTGGTAGTGTGATAAATATTTTGAAAATGAGATCTAATATGGGTATAGGCTGGACAATCTAAGAGAAAGTGCTTTTCATTTTCAACCTTGTTAGTCTCACAAAGGTGACACACTCTTTCATCCCATGGCATTTCAGGAATTGACCAAGGCCTAGTTTCACTATGGAGCTGTGAGAATTTGTTCTTATCTTAGCAATGCTTATTGTTTTTCTTTACACTTGGAAAAACATATAGATAATTTTGATCTTCTATATTAGGGTTGATTACATCTTTATAATACCAAACTTTCTTTTTTCCTCTAACTCTTTATCACACCACACTTTCTCTTTAAATTTTGATTTGACATTTTTTTTAATAGTATATTTTTTCTACAAAATGGTTTCTTCCATGATTCCCCAATAGTTTAGCCAAGACCGGGTGTCTTTGTGCCATCCTTGCTTGAGTCTATGGTGGTTATGACTTGATTTTGAAGCAATTTTAGGTAGCCTCTTGTCTTCCATGTTGTTTAACTTGTTCTTATACATTAGGTATCTAGTCATAGCCATGCTCTCAATGGGGGAGAAGTTTGTTTCTAAGAGGAGGATGGGATAGGGTGTATTTCCTTTAATTTTGAGATTATAGGTTATAAAATTATTTTGTATTTTCTCTATCTTTCTCGAAGATTCACGAGAGATACTACAACCTGAGACTTCACATCCATAAAGAATAACAGGTGTAACAAGAGTCTCAAAGAGGAGTTTCTTCTTATCCCAACTCCAAAGATCGACTAATTTACAATTGTTTTCAAGCCCATAATAAGCTTTCCATCCCCCAATAATCCTTTTCCCAATTCTATAATTCCAATTGAGCTTCTGGTGAGTATCAATTCCAAGATATTTGTATGAAGTCACTTCCTCCAAGTTGTTGTTGTCATATACAAAGGTATCATAAGATATCTTATTGGATTTAATAATTATGACCTTAGTCTTATCAGTATTAACAGTCATACCCATATTGGAGAAAAAATCCTTGAGGATTCTTAGTTGGTTTTCAAGATCATGGGGACTCCTTGACATAAGAATGATATCATCGGCATAAAGAATAAGATTGATGACTATACCAGTGAGAGTAGGGCTGACACAACCTGCTTTTTCCAATCATTCTTCTAACTTCTCAATGTATATTCCAAAAAGGGTAGGGGACAAGGGCCAACCTTGTTTGACTCCAATATTGCAGTTAATTTTTTTTGAACAACCCTCAGTCTTTTTAAACTTATAAATAATGTTCTCATACATCCTTATTGCAACAACCCTCAACTCGAGAGGCACTTTTATCTCTTCCAACCTATTCCAAAGTTTTTTCCTAGGAACCATGTCAAAAGATTTTCTAAATTCAACAAAACAACAAAAAAGATTGGTTTTAGTATTGACGAACTCCTCTGCAATGATCCTAAAGGTAAAAATATGGTCCACAGTTGAATGATATCTCCTAAGCCCGACCTGGCCTTTAGCTCTTTTACCGTGACTTTCTAGCCAAAGGATAATCTTCTTTTCCAAAATAATTCCACAAAGCTTGGCTAAAATCGGGCTAATGATAATGGTCCTATAATTAGAGGGAATGTTTCTATCCCCATTTTTAAAAATAGGAACAATGAGGCTTTGCATCCAAGGTTTAGGGAAGCCCTACTTGACTACTAAATTGAATATCTTGTGTACATGAGGGATAAGGATTGGCCCTTTGATTTTAAAAATTTCAGCGTGGTAGCCTTAAGTGTCCTTAGCCTTCCCATTTGCGAGTCGCTTAACCCCAAACTCTATGTCATCTAAAGAAAAAACTTCTTTCTTTGTAGGGATAATAGGAATGGTGTCCATGGCATTAGGGAACTCATAAAGACTTTTAAGGTAGGAATTCCAGTCGCTTAAGGGAATCCTATTATTTTCTTTAGTATTGTGTTTTAGAATTTGGCTCCAGAACTTCCTAGGATCCAACCTGTATAGTTGTGAAAGCTGCTCTTGCCTTTTATTGATATAGTATCTTTTTTTCCTTTTAATTAGGGCTTTGTACATATTATTTTTCATTATAGATTCATATTCTTCCTACATTGCATTTATCCATTCATCATGTTCATTGGCTTCATCAAAACTCATGGGTTATATGATATTTTAAATGCTACTCATTAGGGAATAGTCTCTATACCTCTCAGGGAGTCGAACCTATCATGAAGATCTTCTCAACTGATTATATTCCTCCCCACTTTGTGAACTGTCTTCGCCTCTAGGTGAACTGTGACTACTTGAAGTGTCCATATCACTGAGTCCTTCTTGTTGTTGTTGTTTATGCAGTTGCGGCTACTATTGTGCTGACTTTTGTTGTTGTTGCTCTTCTTTAACTCCTTCATCAATAAGTCTATGCAATTCCTCATAACTGTTGTCGTCATGCTTTCTTGCTTCCTTTTCATGGAACAATACATCTCTACTCACAAATACTTTGTGAGTAGAAGGATCAAAGAGTTTGTATTCTTTGAATTCAGAGAAATACCCTATGAAAATACACTTAATGGCTTTAGCATCCAATTTCTTCCTATTATCCTTTGGAATATGTGCAAAATACTTACACCCAAATACTTTCAAATTATGAACTACAGGTTTGGAACCATACAAGGCTTCGAAAGGAGTAACATTATCAAGACAC